>MNCI01003070.1:837933-853590 GCA_015680685.1 Gnetum montanum
GAAAAATATGTACTTGATTGTTTCATTGATAAACCTCTTCATTAGTTATTATTTGGGATTGAAGGTAATAGGATCTCTAGATTTTAATATAAAGATTACTAGTAAAACTTGCCATATTTTTGTTGACTTTAATAAGCATTAGAACTTCAAAATTTGGTCATTGGAGCATTAAACTATTTAGTGATATGTTTTAGAGGTATGATAACTCAAACAAACATGGTATTTAGAATTCAAGTAGGTGTAACTTGAAGTGGTAATCCTTATAATGCTAGTTAGACATTGAGTTAACTACTATTGTTAAATCCTTTGTCTACCTTATTAGGTTAGCTCGTACTAATAAAATAAAGGTACAAGATATTTATATATCACAAAAAGTTGCAAATGGCTAGAAGAATTATACATAACAAATAACAAATGTATATATTATAATATTCGAACTTGCCCGTACTTATTAATTTGGATCATACTTAAGGTATCATTATATTTTATTATACTTCTTCTAATGTATCCTATTGGCGATATGTCTTGAGAAATTTGACAAGATTTATTTTAAATAATTGTGCAACATGTACTCTTTGGATGTATAGTTTGGGGTTAAGGCCTTGATTAGGAATCTTAGAAAAAAATAGAACTTCACTAATAGTTATTATTTGATGAATCCATGTCCAAAACTCAAGTCCTACTTGTAATACTTTTATCATAAGCTTATTTTTTATAAAAAAATTAGAAGCTATTTGACTATATAAGACATTTCCAACATGATACTTTGGTAGATCATTGTCAAGTTAAGTCACTAATGGAAATTAAGCATAATATAAGCCTTTATCTTAATTACATTTGATATTGACTATCTCTTCTTATAGTCATTTATCATATGTGTTCAAAAAGTCCATATTCATCTTGGTGGAATGTTCCTTTGAAAAGAATGCTCATGCAAATCAAGGTAACCACTTCGATTCATAGCATAAGTATAGGAAAATATGCCTTGTTCATGGATTGAAGGTTATTTTTCTTTTGAGACAAGGGCTAGAATGAGTGTTGAGATTCTTATGGGTTCCATGCTATATCTTAACCATCACTAAAGAACTACATGGCTACGATTTCTTGTGTATTACATCATAAGGATATTTAGGCTTGTAGAAAAGCTTTGGCTATAATACTTAGATCACCACCTTTTCCTATAGAGTAAGGGTTAGGGTTGGATGCAGTAGAGTAGGAGTGCACCTTAGCTCTCTTAAGGGAAAGGTGTCTTTATGTGTATGCTAGTGCTCCTGAGTATGTTATGTATGTTGTATTGGTTTGGTCGCTTATATGATAATAAAGGCATTCTTGTAATGCCCCTAACCAGACTAACATGTGGCATGTGAGTTGTGTAATTATGTTTACTTGTAAGTTCTTGAGGATGTTGAGGTGTAGTCCACCTTAAGTCTACTTTGAAACGTTTGGCTACTTTGGAACTTTTGGGTGATGCCAAGTGATGCTTCCCCATAGCAATGCTATTACACTTGGGATTGAAGCCAAGGTTTTGGTTCAAGCAGAAGACACATTCAAATTATATTGCAAAGTAGTTACAAATGACAGATAAAATGCATAAAGATAAGTGAACAGATCTTAATCTTACTCTTGTAGAGGATCAAATTGTGTGACTAGTTGCTACAAGTAGATGACACATACATGTGTTGTCTACCTTAAGCTAAAGGGGTTAGAATAACTCTTGAGTTTGTTGGTTATGGGAGTAGTTATCACAAGTGGATGATGCAATTGTATGTCATCTATCAGATTAAAAATGGCTAAATGATTTCAAGGAAGTTCTATTTTGTTGGGGTAAGCCTTTGCACAAAACACAAACATGCTTTAGCTCAAAATTTTGTATTAAGAAATCATGTGATATGCCAAGGGAATGTTATTGATGATCTTCACTTTATTGAAAACAATTGTGTGTACCCAGGTTAGTTATAGTAAATTGTGGAAGAAGCATATTCTCTCCTATGGGTGATCTTTATGATAGTTTAAGATGGTTGTTCAGTTATGCATTGAATATAAGGTAATGTATGGCATCAGTGCTTCTTGTTGTAATGTATTTCCTTTGCCATGTGGTTATTCTTGAATCTATTTAACTTATAAAATGTCTTTGGCTTAAATGTCTCAAGGAGGGTGAGAGGGTGAAAAGGAAGGAGGGGAAGAAGGAGAGGAGATGGGAGGAGAAAGGGGGAGAAGAGAGGGGAGGGAAAGGATGAGGGAGAGAGAGGAAGGAGTAGGGGGAGGGGAGAGAGGAGGGAGAGGAAGGGAAAAGGGGAGGAGAGAGAGGAGGGAGAGGGGAGGGGAGAGAGGGGGAGGGGAAGGAGGAGGAAGAGGAGAAGGGTGAGAAGGGAAGGTGGAGGAGGAGGGAGAGGGAGGAGAGGGAGAGGAAGAGGGGAATGGAGAAGGGAAGGAGGGGGAGGAGAAGGAAGAAGGAGGGAGAGGGAGGAAGGAAGAAGGAGGAAGAAGAGGGGAAGAGGGAGGAGGGAAAGAGGGAGAGGGTTAGGGAGAGGAAGGGATCAAGGGAGAATGCGAGCGTAGGAGGAAGGGAGGAAGCAAGAGAGCGAGCAAGCAATGAAGAGAATGAGGAAGAGTGAGGGAGGAAGCAAGGGAGAGTGAAAAAGAGAAGGGAAGGAATGGAGTAAGGACAGAAAGATAGATTGTGACTTTGAGTAGAAGGCACACATTTTTTGGCTATGACATTGAATAGGAAGCATAAATTTTAATTATGTTTCCAAGAAGGGAGCAAAAATATTTTAAATATTTCAAGAGAAGGGAATGCCCCCAACATGATTATAACAATGGGGCTAATATCCCAAAAATTCTTGCTCCTGCTAGTGGTAGGCTACAACTAGGCATGAGGAGTGATTTTCACAAGGTACAAAGTAGTCTTCCCTTGGATGTAGATGATCATTGCTAAAGGTAGAGGAAACAACTTAGAATTTAAGCAATTTTCTTACTATTTGCATAAAAAAGAGTAAGCATTTTCTAAGTCTTTTCTTTCTTAACCTAGGTTGCATGAGCATTCTTATGTCTTGATTAGATGTCAAGTTGAGTTCAACATTCATGCATTATTGTTGATGATCCTAGTTGTTAAACCTTCTTATGTATAAGTGTTAGATGGATAATAAGTTGCTCAATATTCTCAATAGCCATGTTGCTTTTCATGATTAGGTAGTGTACACACAAAGACTTATGCTTCGAAGATATTACTTATTTCAAGTAGGGAAGAGTGTAGAAAAAAATGTCTTACTTATGCATTGAAGTCAATTTCCCTTTTGGAATGGGGGCCAAAAGGAGTGTGGAGATCCTTATAGGTTCCTTGCTATCTTCACCATGACCAAAGAACTACATGACCCTAATTCCTTATGTAGTACATCACAAGGATATGTAGGCTTATGGAGGAACTTTGGCTCTAATGCTTGGGCTATTGACCTTCTTTATGAAGTGGGGCTTTAGTCTAGATGCATTAGAGGAGGAACACATCTTAATACTTTTAAGATAAAGTTGTCTCTATGTGTATGATAGTGCTCTTGAGTATTTTGTATATGTTGCATTATTTCAGTTGCTTATATGATAACAAAGGCATCCTCACAATGCCCCTAACCATGGATTAACATGTGACATATAGATTATGTACTTATACTATGCTCATAGGTTCTTAAGGACATTAAGGCATAGTCCGACTTGAGTCCACTCTAGAATATTTGGTTACTTTGGGACTCTTGGGTAGTGCCAAGTAGTGCTTCCCTAGAGTAGTGTTGATGAACCACAATATTGCATCTACGATATCGTGTACGTGATATTATGGCCTTCCATGCGATATCACGTACGCGATATCGTGGCCTACCTCATTGCCTATAAATAAGAGGCAAGCACACTTGGTTTGCATAGTTAGTCTTAGTCCCTTACCCAAACTCTTGTCTTTTCTCCCTCTAAGAGTTAGAATGATTTCTACGTGCCTGCAGTAGGAGTCATAAAGTGAATGAATCTTTATTCGAGCATTGTGTACCTGAGCACACCTTGTGTACGGCAATAAGGAAGAACTTTGTGATAAACCTTGTAGCATTCAGAATAGATTAATTAATGTGAATTACTGTTACTTAATGCTTTCCTTAGTTAATTAATGATTCTCTCTCACTCTACAACTCTCCTAAGTAAGCACACATAGTACGATCACTTCGAGCATGCGTGTAACACTTGGTAACCCAGTAACAATTAGTGTTTGGTAATCCTAGTAGTGTTGCACTGGTTCAGGATGTGTACGACAAGTGAAAATGCATACTGGTGTTAGGATTAGTTAGAGCCTAGTTAATAAGTAATTAAATTGAATTAGTTACTTGGTTATCTCTCTCCTCCCTTATTAGCAGCAAAGATAAAAACACAAAAAAGTATAAAAATCATATGCCTCAAGTTTACTTAACCATACAATCATGACATACAAGTAAGCTTGGGAAGACAATGATTGATCAACCCATTCTTGTTTCACAAAGGCACATAAGCACTTAGTCCTTGGAATTCGACTAGATCATGCATGGACACTCGTATTCGTATGGTTGAGTGTAGGGATACCTCATCGCTCATCATTGGTGCTGTTGTCGGGGACTTTGTTGTTTGTGCTCTAACCAAAACATAGGAAATCTTTCACATCATTGGAATGAACCCTTGGAGTTGGTTAAAGAAAAATAATAAATAATAATACATTGCACACTAAATAGACAGTCGTGTCTCCTTCTTCGCATGAAAGTGTTTCATCACCTAGGTCTGATATGGGGAATAATCGGAGGCATAGTACGCATGATAACCCGCGAGTCCCTCAACAATTTCATGTGGTATATGTTCATCCCAATGAATATGTACTGAACTTTACCTTTATCCGCCACCAGGATGAACAACTTCATTGGTGAGATTTAGAAGGTAACATAGTGTTGCCTCTTGATCACTCTATCCCAGGCATGCTTCTTTGTGATCTCACATGAATTGGTATGCAGCACTTATAGGCAGAGTACGTTGTGCATGATCATGACTTGAGAGAGTATTGACCCATGAAGGCACAATGTCAAAGGGATTTACAAGAGGAGAGACGTCAAGAATCCATGAAGAGAAAGTTGTGGCAAAATGTCCCACATGTCCTAAGCAAAAATGAGGGTGGTGAACCTGCCTCAGGAAGTTGGCCACACAATGATGTTCCTCCTGTTGACTTCAGTCAAGGGGTTGTGTATCAAAATCTTTACTCAATTATCCATAACCCAGATTCTGGTATCGACAGACATAAAGGAGCTAAAAAAGGAACACGAAAACATGACAAAGATGGACATCTTGATCGTAATTGCAATTGGGGCTACGACTAGTAAAGAGAAGGAAGTAGGCATTGATATGGTGATGGTCCTTCTTCTTCTTCACCTTCATCATCTCCTTCACCCTCTCCTTCAGGATCTAGACATAGTCACAATGAAAAAGACCATGAGGATAAGGGTAGGCAAAGTAGAAGTCATAGACAAAATAGTCAAGAAAGGGGATGAGGGCACTCTAGAGAAACACACTATGAAAGAAGGGAGAGTAGGGAACAACATAGGCATCATAAACGCCACAGACTAGACAATCATGATGAACCCCTACTCGCTACTCGAAGTATGCTAGATATAACTGAGGCTGTTAGGATCCCAACAAGGCATCAAAAATATAGTAGGATCAAGAGATTAGACATTAACAACATCCCACGATTTGAAGGGTGGTACAATGCTGATCCTCAAAATCATTTACAAGAATTTCATGATGTATGTGCCTTACAAAACATAGAAAGCGAATGGCTAAAACTTAAGTTGTTCTCACAAACACTAGTCAAAGAAGTGGAGAGTTGGTATCAGTCCTTAGAATCGAAATCCATTCGTAGGTGGAGTACCATGTGAGAATTGTTCAACGATAAGTACTAAATGTAATCTTAAGTATCCAACCTATGAAAGAAAATCCAAGGATGGAAACAAGGAGGTCATGAACCCTTGAATGCTATCGTGGACTGCTATTATGCACTATTACATTGTTGTCCTGGTCATGGTTATTTGTAGGGGGATCAACTACGCCATCTCGTAGATGGGCTTAGGCATGAAATGTGAAGAAGCCTTGGGACGTATGCCCAGGGGAGGCTATCTGAGCTTAGGACCCAGCAAGTTCAAAGATTAGCGGAGCAAGTTGCTATAGAAGAAGGCAAGTTAAGGAAAAGAGAGAGTGCGGAGGAATATAACAGAGATCCTTCCCTCCAAAAGAAGGGAGTAAGATTTTGTAAGGATGAAGAAGAGTCACCACTTGAAGAGATGGTGAATATAAAACCTTTGCCCATTCAAAAACTTGCATCGGAAGTATCGACAAAGGTGGACCAAATGTGGGACTCCCTACATGATAAATTTCAAACCATTCTTAAAATAGTAGAGGAGTCTAAAGAGCAAGGTAGTGATTGTGAAAAAAGAAAAAAGAGAGAAATTGAACATGCACGTAACAAGGGTAAGGGCAAAGTTACCATCATCGAAGAGGTTGTGGATTTGGATACAGATAATGATAGTGGATATGAGATATGCCAATATGACCATCCTAAGTGATGTTGCCTTATAATTTCACATCTGCAAGAGTCTGGGGTGTATGCAATCAACCCGTGATTAAACAAAAGGAAAACACCCCAAAGGTTACCTTATCCTCAAGATAACTGAAGATAGTTCCACCAACCCTTAATGTATTATCCAAGTGGAACTCCACCATAATCGATCGAGTAATATCAACAATGGTAGTACCCACAATCATGGTGAAGACCACCACCAAGGAAATAGTATCCTTATCGACAAGTTGACCTGTATGGATATTATGTGCAACAACCAATCTCTCCACGTGACTCTACTAGTCACGTTACTCTTCAATCTCACTACTAAGCTTATGAGTATTATAAGACTCCTTCTCCTAGGGGTGATATTTAACAAACATACCATCCTTCTCATCCAGCTACACCTCTTCCACCCTTAACTCCATTACCACCTACTCCAGCTATGCAAGGTGAACTCCCTACCCAACCGCAACAACATAATGCCACAAGGGTTGTTAACCCACAACCTACTATTGGTTCTGACAACCACATGAAGAAAATATCTTTCTTTAGAACCAACAGCCCAACTAAGGCCTTGCAACCACAAGTGGCTAATTCTTCAACCACCTCACTATCACTTGAAGCTTCGGAGCTCCCTTTAATCAAAAAATCATGCTCAATGCATATAGTCATGTTAACTCATGCCATCACCAATTGGATAAAAGTTGGCCATCTTCCTAGGAAATTCTCTGATCCTAGGTGTCCTCTAATATATCTACAAATCGCTAGAAATGAGCCGTGTAAAGCTCTTTTGAATTCAAGTTCTAGTGTCAACTTAATCTCTCAACAAATGTACAAGGCCTGGAACCTTCCTCTACTAAAAAAGAGTAACATTCATTTAGAGTTGGCTAACCAGTCCATCATTGTCCCATTGGGACTAGTGGAGGACATTGTCACCACTATTTGTGCATGGTCGTATCCAACTGACTTCCTTGTGATTCAAGTGAACAATGGTAAGGGCACTTCCCACTCATAATGGGAAGAGCATGGCTAATCACAATTGACACACGCTTAGGTATCCACGATCTTTCCCTAAAAATATCAAAGGAAAATACATTTGAAAAGATCAAGAAGAAGAAAGTTCCATGTATTGCATACAATGACATAGGGTGTAATTGCATGCAAAATTCATGGTTTGTGCAACATTTAATATTGCTTGCATGTAATCAGTGCACACAAGTGACTAATATACAAAGATGCCTGTATGCAGCAGCCACAAGACAAGAAAGCACCTAGTGGCTAACAGATGATCAAGAGAGCAATTCAACTATATGCATGGAACCAACTGAGGGTTTGACTTGTGCCTACATCAATAGCATAGATACATTAGAGTAAGTACATCTCCAACTTCCAAGTCTTGACCTTGAAAATATCAACTGGGGGATGTTGGAAATCCCTGATAAGTTTAAGCAAGAGCCCCTTGAGCTAAAATCATTGCCCACCGATATGGAATACATGTTTCTTAAAAATGAAAAACTGGTAATTATTAATGCGAAGCTTGCTCCTCAACGAAAAGAAAGACTGCTGAAAGTGATAAACAAATTGTCGAAAGCCTTCGCTTGGTCATATCTCGAATTAACTGGAATAGATCCTAGGATATGCCAACATAGAATTTACATCGACCCCTCCATGAAACCTCAAAGACAACTGTATAGGCGACATTAACCTAGCTAGAAAATCTAAGGACAAAAAGTGGACTGGCCAGTTCCTCAACAATACCGAGTGGTATATACCCATCCCAATGAGTATGTACTAGATTTTACTTTTATCCTCCATCAGGATGAACAGCTATGATGGAGAAACTTGCAAGGTAACATAGTGTTACCTCCAGTTTGGGCAGTCCTTAACATGGTTATTCGTGCTCTTACACAAATAGGCATGACACAGCTCTATGCTGAATACGTTATAGGTGGTTTTGACATGACGGATTATCATCCCACAGTAGCACAACGTATAAGGAACTCGAGGCAAGAGAGCCATCATACATTGTTGAAGGGAAATGGTGTCCCACACGTCCTAAGTGAAATTGGAGATGGTGAACCACTTATAACGGGTTCTCTATCAAATGATGTTTCCCCTTCTAATGATGGTGAGGAGGTGGGGTACCAAAACCTATGCTCCATGATACACAACCCTGGTTCTAATCCCTGTGAATGCCAACTATTCACTGAGAGAACAATAACACATGACAAGGATGGGCACTTAGATCATCATCATGATCGGGGTCGTAGCAGCTGAAGAGAAGGTAGAAACCATCTCCATGGCAATGGTTCCCCTTCTTCTTCTCCTTTATCACACAATTCATCCTCTCCTTCCACATCTAGGCATATCCATCAAGATCATAATGATGAGGATAGAGGTAGGCAAAATGAGAGACCTCGATGAGAAAGTCAAGAGAGAGGACAAGGGCATGAACGAAGAGAAAGTAGGGAACAATGTAGACATCACAGACATCATGAAAGGGATGATCATCACAAACCCCTACTTGCCACCCAAAGTATGCTAGATATAACAGAGGCAGTGAGAATACCAACAAGGCATCAAAGAGATAGTTGGATCAAGTGTTTAAACATAAACAATATCCCACGCTTTGAAGGGGGTACAATGCTGATCCGCAACATCATTTATAGGCATTCCATGATTTCTGTGCCTTGCAAAACATAGAGAACGAGTGGCATAAACTAAAGTTTTTTTCCAGGACACTCATCAAGGAAGCAAAGAGTTGGTACCAGTCCTTAGAACTAGAAACCATTAGGAGATGGAGTACGATGTTAGAATTATTTAATGATAAATATCAAACGTACTCCAGAGTTTCAAATTTGCGTAAGCAGATCCAAGGATGGAAGCAAGGTACTCATGAACCCTTGGATGCTTCCATGGGCTAATACTATGCATTGTTACATCGTAGATCGCTGGGCTAATGGCTATGCACAGCGGGATCAACTTCGCCACATCGTAGATAGGCTAAGACATGAGACTAGGAGAATCCTTGGGACTTATGCCCAAGGGAGACTATCAGAACTTAGAGCCCATGAAATTCATCGCTTGTTAGAGCAAGTAGCCAAAGAAGAAGGTGAACTACAAAAAAAAAGAGAGTGTGAAAGAATACAATCATGATCCTTCCCTTCAAAGAAGGGAGTGAGATTTTGTAATGAGGAGGATGAGTCAACACTCGAAGAGTTGGTGAACACGAAAACCTTGTCGATTCAAAAGCTAACAACAAAAGTATCAACTAAGGTGGATCAATTGTGGGGATTCCTTAGACTCTAAAGTTGAAACTATCTTGAAAATCATAGAGGAGTCTAAGGAGGAACGAAGTAGTGATAAAGACAAGAAAAAGAGGAGAGATTCAGGCCATGCACATAACAAGGATAAGGGAAAAATAACTATTTCCGATGAGGTTGTGGATTCTGACACAGATAATGATGGTGGATGTGAGATCTACCAATATGACCATCTTAAGGGATGTTATCCAATCATCTCACACCTACAAGAGTCTAGGGTATATGCTCTCAACCCGAGACTTAACCAACGACAGACACCCAGAAGGTTACCTTATCTTCAAGGTAACCCAAGAAAGTTCCATCAACTGTTAACGTACTATCCAAGTGGAACTCCAACACAACCCATCGGACAACATTAGCAGTGGCAATTCCCACTGTCATGGGGGATGCCACCACCGAGACAACAATACCCTTACCGGCAACATGATCCTTATGGCTATTATGTGCAGCAACTGGTTTCTCCAAGTGACTCTATGGATCACACAACTCCCCAACGTCACTACCAAGTTCAAAAGTATTTTAGAAGGACTCCTTCTCCTTCGGGAGATACTCCACATACGTTCCATCCTCTAAATCCATCTGCCTCTCTTCCACTGGTAGTTCCCATACCTCTTGCTCCAACAATGCAAGGGGAACCCCCCACTCAACTGTAGCAACGTAATGCTACGAGATTTGTAAACATTCAACTCGCTGCTAGTTCTAACAACTGTAAAAAGAGAAGACCTTTCTTTATAATCAGAAGTTCATATAAGCTCTCACAACAACAAGCGGTTGAGTCTATGCATGCTCCTCCAACATACAAGACTTTGGAGCTCCCTTCAGTCCAACAGTAGAGCTTCATGCATACGGTTATGTTAACACATACCGTAATCGATTGGATTAAGGGAGGCCACCTTCCTAGGAAACTATCTAACCCTAGAAGTCCCTTAATCTATCTATAAGTTGCTGGGAACGAACCTCATAAGGCTCTTCTTGACTCAAGTTTCGAAGTCAACTTAATCTCATGAGAAATGTATCAAGCCTGGAACTTGCCCAGAGCAACATTCAACTTGAGCCAGCTAACCAGTCCATCACCATTCCCTTGGGATTAGTGAAGGACATAGTTACAACTGTGTGTGGTTGGTCATACCCAACCGATTTCTTGGTGATAGAAGTTAACAATAAGGAAAGGGACTTCCCAATTATAATGGGAAGGCTATGGCTGAGTACAATAGATGCGTACCTAGGGATCCATAATCTTTCCTTGGAGATATCTAAGGTAAATATTTATAAAAAGATCGAGAAGAGGAAGTTTCCATGCATCACATATAGTGACACAGAGAGTGATGACATGAACAAATGCTCAACATCTTTTCCATGTAACTGGTGAGACCAAAGGACAACATTCAACAATGCCTGTATGTAGCAACCACACAATGCAACAACACCCAGTGGTTGACAACTGATCAAAAAAGCAGCCCATCAACATGCATGGAATGAACTGGGGGAACAACTCATGCTAACAACGAAGGCATAGACACATTGGAATATGAGCATCACCAACTTTCACCCCTTAACCTAAAAACATCAATGGGGAAAAGTTGGGCACTTTTATGAAATTCAAATAGACACTCATTATTTCAGATCTCTCCCTTTCCATTCAGTCATGGGGGAGATGGCCACCTATGTTGCTCATTAGAGGCCCTCATTTCTTTTTAATTTTTGTTTTACATATTTTTGTTTTACACGTTTTTGTTTTACACATTTTTGTTTTGCACATTTTTGTTTTACATGTTTTTGTTTTACAAGTTTTTGTCTTACATGTTTTTGTCTTACACGTGTTTGTTTTACACATTTTTGTCTTACACATTTTTGTTTTACAAATTTCTTTAACTTTTCTTATTTTTGTTTTACAACGTTGTTATAATTTTCCATTTTCTGTGTGTGTTTGTGTGTGTGTTACCCATCCTATAAGTTTGTCACCTAATAAGTGTTCTTTACGATGGTATGAACTGTTTTCCATTTGGTTATTAATGTTTGGTTTTTATGTTTAAGTTATGATGTTGATACTAAGGTATGTTCTTTTGATATGACAGGTAATGAGTCCACTTTATCCATTCATCCACAAGTTTCTATGGTCTCTCTTGGCTTGGAAATGTACAGTCCCTTTTTAATAAGAACTCTAACAAATCGGTGACTAGGCAATTCTCAAACTAAGGAAGGACTCAAGGCTTGAAAAGGGTGTGACTTCAAGGGAACTTGATGTATTTATGTTGGCCATTCTCTTGGGTGCTTGAATGTTTTTCTTCTTGAGTTTTTTTACTGTTTCGATGTTATCCAATCATCGGGAAGCTGACCCAATAAAAATAATAAAGTCTTTGCATGGTGTGGTTCTCACACATAAAAACATTAAAAAAACAACAAAAAGAAGAAAAGAAAAGAAAAAAATGAGAATTCAAAGCACACCCGTTAGACGAAATAATCACTTGGGCTACAAGCACTGGTTATGGAACTAAAAATATTCCTTCTAACTAAGGCCCTTCTCTCTTCCCATTCTCTTCTCATTCATTTCGTCAAAATGGTGGTGGCTCTTTGGAGACACATTCTTGTTATTCAAGTTGATGGATTGGCTGAATGAATTGATGCAAAGTCACTGGATGTGGTTTGTTTGAGGCCAGAGTTGGAATGAGATTTATCAAGTCAGATTAATCATTAACTCCACAAGGGGCTGTACACCACCTTGTTCTTGGGATTCCATTCCATTCTCTTCTTTCCATCATTCTTCCTCCATTATCCACCTCATTGCCAGTTGTATCATTAGTGTATATTTTCGTTGACGCATTGTTTTCTTTTTGGTAAATTCTTGTGGTTAAGACTTTAACTCTTGTTCCAAATGACATTCCTCGATCCTACGAACTCTTTGAATGCAGGTTTATCAAGGCATTAATGGCATGAGCCTGCTTTGGGGAGGACCCACTGACATTCCTCTTTGGTGCACCAGTTAAATTCTTTCCCCTAACATTTTTGCAATCTATTTTATTTTGTTCATTTCCATCTTGACATCCATTTCATCGATGTCATAGTTGTCTCTTTTTCTCCATATTTCTTATTCTTTTTACTTCTCCATTCTCTAGCTACCAAAGGTTCAATTTTCTCCTAGCCCCTACACCTTCGGTAGTCATCATTAATATATCTCCAGATCCATATCAGCCATACCACAACTTAGCCAATGGACTTACACCGAAGCAAGGTATCAATTACATGATGATTCATTTACCCTTGCTAATATAAGACTATGTTGTGTGTGCATATGACAATCATACAACAACATATTGGATTTAGAGGGAACACTTGAAATGGAGTAGTGCTAAAGCAACTATGCAAGGAGCAAGATTGATGGCACACTTACGAATGGACAATGAAAGGTGTAATCTTGGCATTGGAAGTAGCAACACTTCTTTCTCTCTCTCTCTTTCTCAGCTACCAAATGAGGCTTGATGTTAATGTAATAAGGTGTTCACTCTTGTTGTCATGAACACAAGTTTTGTTGTGTCTTGTAATGATGATCCGTTCACATGTCATCCCATTAGTTTCTTTTGAGTCAATAATCCCATACCTTCCCAATATTATTGTAAGGAACTCGAGGATGAGTTTTCATTCAGTCATGTGGGTATGATGGGACGTGATAGCACATGGGCCATGATATTGCGTACACGATATCGTGCCCATCATGATATCGCATCCCTCGCAATATCACGTACGCGATATCACATCATCCCTCGCAATATCGCATACACGATATCGTGGTGTGCCACCAAGTCCATAAATAAGAGGCGACTCTCCCTTGTTTCCCAATCTAGGCCTAGACCGTAGTAAAAATCTAGCAGTTTTTCCCCTCCAAAGATAGATTAATTTTCATGTGCCTATAGTAGAAACTCCAAAGTAAACAGATCTTTATTCGAGTAGACATTGTACCTGAACATAAGTTTGTGTACGACAATAAAGACGAACTTCTTGGATAAACCTTGCAGTACATGGAATAGGCTAATTAGGACTTTATTTATTGTTATTTACTATTTACAATTTAATTATTTTATTAGTTATTAAATCTCTCTCAACCCTTCTCTCCTAGTTAAGTGCCTCAGTACGACCACTTCGAGCACGTGCATTACGCTTGGTGATCCTAGCAACGATTAGCATTTGGTAACCAAGGTTGCATCGGTTCAGGGTGTGAACGGTAAGTGGGAATGGATGCTGACACTAGGTTAATTAAGGCTTAGTTAGTTAGTTAGAGTTAGTTAATTAGTCTCTTCATCCTTCACCTCAATAGCATAGGAGATAAAATAGAAAAGACATAAAAATCATATACCTCAGACTTACTTAACCATACACCGTAACAACTACAAGTCTAGAAAAATAATGAATGATTAACCCTAAGTGTTCCATAAGGCATGTAGGCACTTAGTTTGCAGAGTTCGACCGAATCACACGTGCTACACTCATATTCGTATGGTTGAGTGTAGGGGTACCTCGCCACTCATCAACAAGAAATAACAAATGAAGTTACAAAACTAATGCTTAAAGAAGAGTGTTGGACTATATGAGTCAAAAATGTATAATCATTAGTTTCATAATCGCTTGAGATTATTCATAACCACTCTTAATAAATTTTTAATAAAAAGCTATGACTTGTAACTAGGGAATAGTCATAACCTTTCTATAAAATATTATCAACCAATATTCAAGTTATAAATGGAATAGAAAAAGAAGAAGAAGAAGAACTTAAGAAGAATCAATAAATCAGTAAATGAAGAGCACTAAAGAAGAAGATACACCATGATGTATATAAATAAAGAAGTTGAAGTAATTAGTAACTTAGAGATATGAAGTAGATGTTATTAAATATAGAGTTTATAATGAGCACCTAAGCATCATAAACAAAAGGTTAAAGAAGTGAGTCATTGATGAAACACATTTTTTCATTTGCTCCGATATACCCAATGTCGGAGCCAAGATTTGATGTTGAGTATTAGATGTCACGTGATATACGCCAACCTATAAATACAGTGCTTGGGCTCATGATTTCAAGTTAGTTTTCATATCAATTTTTATTTAGAGTAGCAACGCTCTTGCAGTTTATTTTCTTCAGAGTTAAAATATTTTCTGAGTGCTCAAAGTAGTAGGAGTCTAATTTTGTATAGATCTTTGTTTGAACACTAATGTACTTGAGTGTAGCAGTGTGACGAGAATAAAAATTAACTCTTTTGACAATCCTTGCAACACTAAGAATAGATTAATGTTTCCTTTAATGCAATTTACTTTCATGCACTTTACTTTAATGCATTTCAATTAGGCAATTAATTTCTAGTTATTAATGAACATGAGAACGATCACTTTAAGCATACATATAGTGCTTGGTAACCCAACAATGCTTAATGTTTGGTAGCCCAACAACACTATATGTGTTCAGGATATGTCCAGGAAAATGGGTCGGTTACTTGTGTTAGGCTAGCTAAGTAGTAGATGAATTAGATCTTCAATCTCTTACCTTTCATTCTTGTTGTAGGTGATCAAATTTATAAAACATAAAATAATAAAAACCATGTACCTCAATTACACTTAAACCATACCCTTAAGCTTCACAAGTGTAGTTGGCATGACAATGAACGTTCCCAACACCCATTTCACTTTCTAGAGGAACTAGTGAATTGGAGAACTATAGGTCCATGAAATTCAACCAGATCACAT
>MNCI01003070.1:859803-874915 GCA_015680685.1 Gnetum montanum
AATGCCCATTTCACTTCCTAGAGGAACTATTGCACTATAGAACTATAGGTCCACAAAATTTAATCAAATTGCACGTAAATGCCTTGGTGATTCGTATGGTTGGATGTAGGGGTATCTAGCCACTCATCACTCATAAACTACGAAGGAAGTGCTATAGGAGAAACATATGATCCTTATGATACAAGATATAATTTCTTAAAGAGCAAGAGAATGTCTAAGTTGTGTCATACATAACTTAATGTAGCTTATTAAATAAGAAGATAATTTCATCCAGATGGTAAAGAAGGAAAATGATTATGAAGAATTATATCATAAAGCCTAGTGAATCATGAAATGACTCATAAACATGAGATAAGCCAAGTTCATAATGAATTAGTCAAGTATAATGCAAGTCCAAAAATGACTACAATGATTTCTAAGTAATATGATTAATAAGAATGATACATATCTTCAAGAGTTACAAATTTGTTAAGAGTATATAGTGTATGTTAAGTTTTTCATGGACTAAGATCATTGGGTAATTAGAGTTGTCCAAGAGATGCAAAACCAAACTTTAATAAGCATATTCTTCAAATTAGACATCGAAAGTTGAATCCCGCTTATGAATAATCAACATTACATACTTATGTATAAAGTACCCTATATCTAGAGCATATTTTATTATTGAAGCATTACCTACCTTAACAAGTAGAAAACAATGATACTTGGCATGAAGGACTTGGATTTCATGTTTTATCATCATAGCATTTAACCATGAAACATAACTTCGATTATGAGGCAAGTAACCCAAAATTTGAAGGAACACATATTATGATGAAATATCAGTAACTAACGACTCATACACATTATTAAGAAGAATAAAATTAGGTGTCAAAGTTCCATCAACATTACTAGATGAAAGCATCATAATTTTTTCTTACCATATTGTATATTTGCATTTTAAAAATTAATAGAAATTTCCACATTAATAGAAGAAGCAAAAATTTCAAAACTAGCTGAGGAAGTTGTAAGTAATATATATGGGGAATTCTAAAGAAATTAGATCCACTGGAGAAAAATCAAAGAGAGAAGAATCAAATTTATTGATAAAAATTTAGATTCATTGGAGAAACATTTGATTTGCTGAAAAGAAATAGATAATGGAGAAACATTAAATCTATTTTAAAAATTAGATTCACTAAAAAAAATCAAATCCACCAAAAATGATTAGATTTGCTTATTTTATATTATCCTAAGATTTTTGGAATAAAGTTATAATATGGTCTCAAGGCATGTTAAATATTAAATTAGTCTCTATTTCAATTCTTTTCTTATTTAATCTTTGGGCATTGGAATTCCTTTCTTTGGAAATGTGAACTTCTTTTAATATTTCTTAATGACTTAAATCCATGAGATAGCTACTTGTCGATCATTTGAACCCTTCTGTAGGCACATTTGATGTGATCTTGAAATTGTATTGTTATTCTTGGAATTTCCTAAACCTTAGATTGTGCCTATAAATACTTGTCAAGGTTCGTTCTCTTGGTATTAGTTGTGCATCTCTCTCTCTCTCTCTAAGATCGATCTTTTTTCACCACTATTTTGTTAAAGATCAACCCTTTTCAAAGCTACCTTTTTGATTTTTCTATTCTAACTCTTGTTTGTTGTTCTCATTTTTTTAAATGATTCTATTTTGCCTTTCTATATTCTCTTTTCGTCCTTCAAGGCATCTTGTATCATCATATTCCTACAGTGGTGATGGAATTCTTCTACATTTTGCAAAGCCACAAGATGTGGAGAAAATTTGATGTAAATGGCAACATTTGATGACAATGGATAGCTATCATTTTAGGTGTGTATGGGCATGTCCATAGTATTGAAGAGTTAGGATTAGGATTTTTGATATGGAGATAATAGGTCTTGCCTTGGTAAAGTTGATTTAGAGGATTTTGTCAACCTAGTGGCACATTGCATGGCTAGTCTTTCCATAATAAAGTTGACTTTGAAATTGACCTATGAACCTAGTGTATATAGTGATGTATCAGCAAACTTGAGATAATAGTGAAAGCTAAGACTTAGAGTGGCTATAAAGTTTATACTAGCTATGACATAATCAAATAATTGAACATTCATGAAGATTAGTCTAGAGAGGTAAGGTTCATAACTAAGAAACCTTGGTAACTAGATAAGTTAGTATTAGCCTTATAGCTATTCCAACATCTAATGCTAAAAACTCACAAGAAATATCACTACCTTAGTCCTACCATAGATTAGTGGTGATTCATGCATTAATAGTAATTGGTAATGGTTTTCATTAATAGATATGTTAATAGTATATAATAATAATGATTAGTATGCTAACATTAATTGTTAATGATTTTGATTAATAATTTAATTAATCGAGTTTGCTACTGGTTCTAATAGTGTATTTTACAGTATAGGCCCCATCTTCGAGCTTTATCCTAGGTGGCTCTAAGATGGTTTTCTCCTATGTGAAGGTGTTTTAATCCTTCTTACATGTATTTCACGTGGATTATAGTTAACAACTTGGATGGAGTTTCTATGTAATAATGTGATTAGTAGATGATGAGTGGCGGTTATCCCTACACTCAACCATACGAATACGAGTGTTGCACGCACAATCCGATCGAACTCCGTAGACTAAATGCCTACACACCGCAAGGAACACTTGGGGTTAATTAATCGTTGTCTTCCCAAGCTTGCTTATATGTGTCACGGTGTATGGTTAAGCAAGTCTGAGGTATATGTTTTTTTGGTATTTTATGGTTTTCTCCTATGCTAAGAGGTAAAAGGTTGAGAAACTAAATCTAACTTTAACTAATGCACTAAGTCCTAGCGTCAGCATCCATTCCCACTTGTCATACACACCCTGAACTATGCAATTGTGGCTACCAAATGCTAATCGTTACTGGGATCACCACACGTAACGCATGTGCTCAAAGTGGTCGTACTGAGGCACTTAACTAACCTAAGTGTGATAAGCATCCGTTCCTTGGCTAACCGTACACATCCTTGAATCCTTGTAACCAAGTCGTACTTATCCCACGTTCTAGGAGTTGAGGGTGAGAAAGCCTAATCGCGATGAGTAGCTGATTCCTTGATTAGCCGTACACATTCGTCAATGCTCGTAATCAAGTCGTACTCATACCAAGTTGCGACGAGCAGCCAATTCCTTAACTAGCCGTACACATCTGTAGATGCTTGTAATCAAGTCGTACTCGTACCACACTAACAACAGGTAATAAATGACATGTAATAAATAATAGGTAATAAACCTATTCCATGTACTGCAAGGTTTATCCACAAACCTCATCTTTATTGCCGTACACAACTTGCGTTCAGGTACAAAGCTGCTCGAATAAAGATCCGTTCACTTGGGGACTCCTACTGTGGGCACATGGAAATTAATCTATCACTGGGGTGATCAAGCCGCCAGAGCTTCGCTACCTTAAGCCTATGATATGGAATAAGGGAAGTGCCGCCTCTTATTTATAGATATGGCGGCGGACTGCGATATACGCGATATCGTGGCTCATGCGATATCGCGTCCCATCAGTAGATCAGAGTATGTAGTGGAAAAAATGGTGCAATACAAATAAAGAATTTAGGCATCATTGTATACTTGGAGTTATATTATGGATTTTAAAATGATCCATATGGTTATCTATTGTATCTCATGAAACTATATATATCATAAATTTATATTTGAGATGTTGGTGTAACATTACATGGATTTTGTTATATGTTTTATTCTTTATGGTTTGTTCAAGTATGCTTATGGGATTATAAGGTTTTATACTTGGTATATTAAAATTTCTCAAATGATTATTTTCGAGATTAAGTGTTTTATATGGATTACATAGTTTTCTAAGTAATTNGATGCATTTAGCTAAAATTTTATAAGTGTTATTAAGAAAAGTAATAGATCTCCAATTACCAATATGTTGAAGATCTTCATCCTTCAAAAAAATATGAATCACAACTTTATTTATATTTTCAACAAGAGAAACTTATTTGATAACTTCTTGAAAAACATGAAATAGATTATCTTTAATAATGTCCTAATGCTTCTTAAAAGATTCAACTAGAAAACTATCAAATCATGGAGCTTTACCATATGTTAAACTAAAAGTCACTACTTTAATTTCCTCCTCTATAATTTCTACTTCAAGAATACTTTGATATGCTTATGTTATAAGATGAAAAAATATGTGTAGTAGAGGTCTTAAAGATTTTCTTACTAAAACATTTAGAAGAAAAAAATTGATTTACTAAAAATATATTAATAATCTTATGGTTTGTGATGATGAAATCATTTATATAGATTGATTATAGTTTATATACTTGACCATTTTCTTTAAGAAATTTTAAAAATTCTTTACAAAGTTCATCTTTAATTTTCAACCAGAACATGTGACTTTTAGTGAGAGCACTTTTAGCTTCAAACTCATCCCAACATTGTATAGCATAATAAGCTTTAGCCAAGGCTTTTTGGATTTAGAAATCAAAGATATTCTTATCTAAAAGTATTTGCATTTGCTTAACTAATTCTACAACTCATCTTCAATTTAATGCTTTCACTTAGTAAACTACTTTACAAACCATCTTACATAATTTCTAACTCTATATGTAACTTGTTGCTACTAATCAATCCAACTACAATATTTTTCCTACCAAGTCCTTTCAATGTATGAGCATTCACATGAAAAAGCTTCTACTTTTTAAAGGGGGAAAAACTAATTCCATTAATAAGAAAATGGTTTAACATAATAGCATTTGTATGCACTTCTACTTTTCCTATAGGCTTCCAAAAAGAAATGTGAAAGATGTAAAATCTATCTAGTTGATAATAAATTCTCTCATTTTCCTATTGATGATTACATCAAACATAATTTTTCTTATACGACTAATTTGAAAATATAGAGCTAACATCAAAAAGAAAATATTTCTCTTTAAACTTACATCAATCTTCTTCTTCTTGAGAAGATATATTAGAAGGAAGACCATCAAATTTATCTAAATGACTCTAAACTATATTGAATTTACTTCCAATAATCAAAGGAATATTACGTAGAAATAGAAGATATTTGTAAACCTTTAATAATATTTTGATTTATTACAAGCATAAATATTACAAAGTATGAAGTCTCTTTTTTTTTTAACTTTGATTAGTAATTCAAATAACTTTTTCAAGTGTGTTAGAGTCAAAATTCAAAACTTTTCTAGTCCAATTTTTATTAACTAAAATAAAAATACCTCCTTTAATAACTTCATGATGAGCATAAAAAACAATGTAGTTTTTTAAAATGCATTTATCAACAAAACAAATAATATTTATAGAGATGTTAATCTCTTGAAGGAAAGTAAAATATAAAGATAAATGATGGTTTGAAAGATTTCCCTAATACTCTTTACTCTAGACCTATCAAAAAGGCCTTGAATATTCCATGATAATATTAATATTCAGAAGTCAGGGAAAAGGCCCCTATCCTTGATTTTTCACTCAATATTTATCTCATAATCTATATAGCTATGGTGTAGGAACACCTACTGATGAGACGCGATTCGCATAGGCTGCGATATCACATACGTGATATTGCGTCCACCGCGATATCGCATCCCCTGCAATATTGTGTACGTGATATCGTGTCGTCCCCTGCGATATCGCGTACGCGATATTGTAGTCCACCGTCAAATCTATAAATAAGAGGTGACACTCCCCTCATTTCTCATCCTCGGCGTAAAGTAGCGAAGCTCTGGCGGATTGATCACCCCAGAGATAGAATATTTTCCATGTGCCCGCAGTAAGAGTCCCCCAAGTGAACGTTCTTTATTCGAGAAGCTTTGTACTTGAACGCAAGTTGTGTATGACAATAAAGACGAGCTTTGTGGATAAACCTTGCAGTACATGGATAGGTTTAATTAATGTTATTTATTGCTTTCCTAGTAGCGCGGCATGAGTACGACTTGGTTACGAGCATTGACGAATGTGTATGGCTAGCCAAGGAATCGGCTACTCATCGCGATTAGATTCTCTCACCCTTACCTCCTANTTAGTTTTAGTCTCTCAACCCTTCACCCCTTAGCATAGGAGATAAACCAGAAAAGACCAAAAAAATCATATACCTCGGACTTACTTAACCATACACTGTGACAACAACAAGTAAGTCTGGGAAGACAATGATTAATTAACCCCAAGTATTCCTTACAGTGTTTAGGCATTTAGTCTGCGGAGTTCGACCAGATCGCACGTGCTACGTTAGTTTCGTATGGTTGAGTGTAGGGGTACCTCGCCACTCATCACCTACCATTCTAAAGTCATAATTTCGTAATATCTTAATGGTGCAAGCAATAAAAGATCAACAACATGTATTATTAGAATATTGTGAAATAGATTTCTTCAAAATAAAATGACAAATCTCTAATTAGTCTTTGTATGAGCTATTCAAATTACTCATGTTACTTATAGGGAATTATATCGAAGACATTTCTAACTTAAATGAATATTGGACACATCTATTGTACTCAAGATTTATTGCTAGATCCTTTAGGTCTACATAAATGTAGTAAAAATATTAGTATTTTTTATTTGTTTTTGATGAGTGGCAAGGTACCCCTACACTCAACCATACGAATACGAGTGTCCACGCATAATCTAGTCAAATTCCAAGGACTAAGTGCTTATGCACCTTCACAGAACAAGGACAGGTTAGTCAATCGTTGTCTTCCCAAGCTTGTATGGCGCGATTGTATGGTTAAGTAAACTTGAGGGATATGATTTTTATATATTTTTTTATGCTTTATGTCCTAGTGCTAAAAAGGGAGAAGTGAAATAATTAAGTAAATAATTTAATTTAACTAATCAACTATGCTCTAACTAGTCCTAACACTACCATCTATTCCCACTTGTTGTACACATCTTGAACTAGTGCAACACTACTGGGATTACCACATGCTTATCGTTACTGGGTTACTAAGTGTTCCATGCATGCTCTAAGTGGTCGTACAGAGTGTGCTTACTTGGGAGAGTTAACAAGGTGAGGGAGAGAGAACATTAATTAACTAAGAAAAGAATTGAATAACTATAAATAACATTAAATGTAATAAGTAAGCTATTTTGAATGCTGCAAGGTTGATCACAAATTTCATCTTTATTTCTAGCCACAAGGTGTCCTCAGGTACACAATGCTCGAATAAAAAATCGTTCACTTTATGGTTCCTGCTTCGGGCACTCAAAAATAATTCTAACTCTCAGAAGGGAAAAGTGCAAGAGTTTGGGTAAGGGACTAAGAAAAACTAACTAACCTATTGCCAAACCAAGTGCACACGCCTCTTATTTATAGGTGATGGGACAGGTTTCGACATCAAATGTCCGATATCGCTTGGCAAGGTTCAATATCGTGGACCCGATATTACAGATGCGATATCGTGGCCCCGATATCGTGGCTCATCAGTTTCCAATTCTTAAGTAGGCCTCACACATAGCTGCCATTGTAGGTATTACTTGAGCTTAACAAACAAGTGTCATCATTATTTGTTACATGATTTTTTTTATTTTGAATTATTTATGTATTTACATAGGTCCTACACACAAATATGATTCATAGGCATATATCATTTATTCAACTTTGTGAGCTTTTATCTTTGACATAGATCTTTTCAAATACTTTGATAGAGGCCAAAACAACATAAGCCTTATCATTATGTGTTCCTAACATGAAGTAATTTTGATCATCATAGTCACACCATGGATTTTTTTTCTAACATAGAGCTTCTTAAGCATTATGGTAGAGGTCATTACAACATAAGTCTTGGTATCATGTGTGCATGGCATGAGATAAATCTCATTATTGTTTTAGACAACAAGAAGCGCATTAGAATTTAATGTTAATACCAAGAGCACCTATCTAGGATAAAGAGGAAGAAGGATAGAGGATTCAACATTCCTCACCCTCTCTACCACCATGCATGTTAAGTATGTGGTATGTTTTGTTAGGTATGTCGCATTGTTTTTTGCCAAGTGATGCATTCATGTAATATTAAAATATCGGAATGAAAACAATTGAATTCGTAATTTCTCATTTATGTAACACTTTAGTATGATTTTATTTAGGTTGGTTGAACAGTAAATATGTCATTTATTGCATTTTAAAGTACAAGATAATATGTTATTTCATTTATTTGTATTATGGGCCAACTATTACATGATGGATAGCATGGGTAATGCCACACTATCATAAATGACAACATGAAATATGTAATGGGCTGTCAATCCCTCAACAGTAGATACTTTAATTAAAACACTACATGATAAGTGTTAGGTAGCCCCTATGCTTAATTGGCTGAAGCTCATGGGGTCATTACCCCTACAGAAGGGCTATTAGTACCCCATTTTACGATTGACAAGCAACCCTTGTGCTTAATTACTTGAGGATAATGGGTTAACCCTAGTTTAACAGTGATAGGTAAGCTTGTGCTTAATTGGTTGAGGCTAATTGGTTAGCTCCACTCCAAAATGGGCAAAGGATGTTATTTTATTCCAAACTCGTGTAACTCTGTTCCACCGTTGCACTAACCAGAGTTGGAAATTGGTAGTTCAGATTTTGATACGAAACTAACGTTGCATCTCAAGTTCGACAAAAATAAGTAGGTTGACATCAACTTTAGCGGGTGACATGGGACCGTGACGTTCCATCTTGCAAATACATTAACTGTAATTGTAATACCAAGTAACACTGACGTGACGATTGCACTCTCTTGGCTTACGCGCTCACGTGCTCTCTCAAGAATTTGATGGTAACTCGCAATTTGTGTATGTTGAGGTCAAAGGTTCATGAATCAAAATAAAAAACACTTGCAAATTGTTCAGTTGGTATGTGACAGAAATCCAATCATGTATCTGTGAAAAATTATGCAAAACCAAACAAACTGTAAAAGTTGAGTGTACGACATTCATGTAACCAAACACACTCCCTCCACTAGGCTAATACTAGGCTAATTATTATGAGTAATCAATAATCCCTTGTGACTTTGTGGAAGTCAATTGAGCATGTTAAAGTTAATTAGTTTTATATAATATGTTCTTGAATTTTATTATCTTTAGTAAAACTGAGACTGAATTTTGAGCTATTGGTCTTTCTATGAACTATAAGGACATTATAGTAGACGAATTAGAGAATACTTGATTTCCAAGGGTCTTTTATACTTTTTAAACATGATTCTTAATAGTTGTTGCAATCAAAATCACATTATCTAATTAGATAGTATTAGAGAATAGAGAACTTTGGTTTATCTTCTTGATTATCCATTATGAATGTTACCAAAACTCTCTTGAACATAAGCATGTAATATTCTCTTTGGAAACTTTTAATTTAATTTAAATTAAAAATAATGTTTAATAGTAGTAAAATGTGAAAAATAAATAAATAAATATTTGATTTAAATTTTATTATTTTGTGGTTCACATCCCCACTTGCAAACCCGTCGCGAGGCTTTGCATATGCTTGTGTACCCAAACACGAATTGAATCACAAATCCTCATGGCTTAGATTGTATGTTGTAGAAATTTCCATGAATTGAATCACAGATCCTCATGGCTTCCACAAATTGAATCACAAATCCTCATGGCTTTCACAATAGACAGTATGTCGTAGAAATTTCCCATCAAATAGGTCTCTCTCTCACCGGTACTCTAAAACTACCAGAATATTTCATAATCATGCACTGTTTTATTAATGAAAAGACAAACCAAAAGAACATATCAAAATCCTCAGTAAAATGACATCAGTAAGAACGTGCAAGGCCAAGGTAAAATTAAAAATTCCCATCGGAAAAAAAGATGTCCCGGGAGGGACAGTTACGGTCAACCCTTACGGCAAACACGGGCGCCGGCATAGACGCGACCGGGGCGACAGAAGTATCCCTTAGAAGGAGCGCAGTGAGAATCCTGCGAGCACTTGCAGAGCTTCTCCAGAGCACAACCGTCACGGATCTCCTGCACTTGCGTGGGGCCGAGGCCGAGAAGTTTCACGCTCCAGTCGTTCAGGAAAAGGCCGTTCGGATCGAACCGGCGACGCACGTCCAGGAACTTTGCAAGACTCACAGTGGCACGCCGGGCCTGGCCGTCCATATAGTATCCGCCGGACTTGCCCCAGTGCAGATGAGCACTGTACTTCTCATGGAGCATCTGCTCGATCTCCGTGAACACGTCCATGTTCCAGGTCGGCGTCCCGGGGGTGTCCGGCCGGTATGAGCTCATCTCGAAGGTAACCATGTCCTCGGGCGGACCCAGGTACGCCTCCGACTTTTTCACAGTGCGCATGACGATGCCGGAGCCCTCAAAGGAGCAGAACGCCGCTGGGTTCCGCTCTCGGATGGCCTTCACGTCTCTCATGGCGTCCGCGGCCACTCGCAGCGGCACCCGGAACTCGAAATCCCAGCTCTGCCGAGCCCCGGCGCGTCGGTCCCACGAGCAGACGGACTGGTTCGGGTCCGTGATAAGGTGGTCCCCGCACGATTTCTGCGTCTCCGCGACGTTGTACTTCTCGCATCCGCCGGCGTTGATCATCTTGTGGTTGAAGCCGACGACGGGGTAGCCCGTGAAGTTGGTGGCCGTGTTGAGGAAGCCGCTGCCGCTGGTGATGCGCTTTATCATGGAGGCGCTCGAGGCGGTGCAGAGACTGACCAAGTCCTCCGATTTCTGGAGCTCGTCGGCTTTCTCGGAGGAGGCCGCCACCTTCGCCGCCGTGGTCGGCTGGTACGAGGATTCGTTGATTCCGTCTCCGGAGGCCGTGGCCGGCGCCCGGCCGATCCGGCCCATGAGAGCGCGGCCCTGCGAGGCGTACCAGTATATGTTGGCGAAGGCCGTGGAGTTCAGGAACTGCACCAGACGGTTCTCCAGGCCGACGTCGTTGTCCAGCGACAGCTTCACCGAGCGCTTGAATATCGGCTCCACCGCAAACGTTACCTACAGAGCACACGCACAACCCTGTTTAGCTTACTGGTAACGGTCTCTGTAATTACTTTAAAAGATAAAGGATGTCAATCAGCGGCTCTGTTTTGTAAAACGACGAAAAGAAAATTCTGCTGCAAGTAAAACTTTCGTTGATTATTGAAAGGAGATGAACCTTGAAAAACTTTCGGCGGTGCGCACCTGTGAGATGGCGCCGAGGACGCCGAGAGACAATGCAGCGGCCTTGAGATCGGGGTCGTTGCGGCCGAGGCTGACGACTTTGGCGTAGCCCTCGGCCGGGGACGCCGGCACAACGATGCGGATTCCGACAACGTAGTCATGAATGTTGGAGCCGGTGCCGTGGAGACCGCTGCCGTGAGCGCCGGTGCTGATGGCGCCGGCTGCCGAGACGCCCTCCCACGACGTGGACGTGGGGAAGGCCATTCCCTTGGCGGCCACGGCGTCTTGGAGCTGCCGCATGTTGACGCCGGCGTCCACGGTCACGGTTCGGGCGGCCACGTCCACGGAACGCGTATGCACCAGATTCTGCGTCGATATGAGCATGCCCGTGCCATCTCCGCCCGGACACATGAGCGGAGGCCGGCTGTGGCCGAGCGGACTTATGACCTTAATCTTCCGGTTTCTCCGCACGGCGGACGCCACGGCCTCGAGCAGGTCCGCCTCGTCCTTGGGAAACGAGAAGGCGGCGGCGGTGCAGACGGAGCGGTCCTCCCACATTCCCTGGCTGTTGAACACCCGGGATCGGCATTTTCCGGTTCCGCATGACACCAGCGGCGCTCCGACGTCGCAGGCGTGCACCGCCGCGGACGCTAAAACGCACAGCCCTGCCAATGCCCACATGCCTGAAACAGTGATTCTGGCTCTCCCTGTTTGTTGTGATTTTTGGAAGATCCTGCTGCCAAGTCAACTGTTTTTGCTGTGAGTTTGAGGATCCTGCGGAGGAAATGTGTGTGGTTTATGTAGACCCGATATCGCCAACGCCCCGGCCACGGTCCCTCTTTTTCTTTACGCAAATCAGGGCTCGTTTACCGCGTCTCGCCTTCATCTACAGCGTCTTTACTGAAATATGCAAAGCGAGTGAATTGATTAGGCGACTGTAATATGATGTAGAGGATTATCTGGATCATGTTCCAGGTACTTGGCTTTGTACGAAAAACACAGCGATGACGCTGTCGGGAAAGAAATCACCTTTGAACAGTCAGGTGACTACATGTCTGCTGTTTCTTGGACATAGATTACATGATTACTTGCCTGGGAAATAGATGGAGTCATCGTTATCCCATGATCCTCGTTCAACGCTCGTCCAACGCGTTTATCGACTTCAAAAGGTAAACCAACACAAACATCATTTCAATAGGTAAACCACCACAAACATCATTTCAACATGAGAAGGATCGGTTTGATACTTTTTTTTATTAAGACAAAGGAGGTGGTGATAAAAATCCGATTCTTACAAATCAACGTAGCAGGGAGGGTGTTGGTAGTCAAAGGAATGATTGTGATTATAGGGGGGTGTCGGACCCCAAAAAAGAGAATTTTATTAATAGAAAACAAAATGTAGTACATAAGCAACTTTCAAATATACAGAGTGAGGAAATGAGGAAGAGAAACCATGTTGACCGAGATTATTATAAAGGAGACATGCTAAACTTAGCATTCCACAGGGAATGTAAATGCAATCTTGAGGATAACCATTTGCTGAAAAGTGTGTAACTTTTCCTGGATGTGGATTGTCGGAAGAGAACAAAGGTGGAAGAAAGAGGAAAAGGCTGACGAGTGTAGAGTACTGTGGCTTAATTAGGAGACATTCTTCGAAAGCTAGGCCTGATGATGGTGATTATTGAGATCTCCGATATGACTCCATGGCTGCAATAAGAGAAACAACTGATTAGCATTCATCTTGAATTTTGGGGCTTGAGATATAATTTGGAAGTGAACATGCCGTAAAATTTGCATTTTTTCCGAAGTAGTTAGCTGTAAGGGGTTTGAAATAATTGTCTTTTGAAAATGTGTGGTACATCTACGTTTCCAAATATTATATAAGATGATGGGCCTAAGGATCTTCCATAGGAAATGAGAGTTTTTGGACCTGATAGGTAAGAAACCAAACATTACAGCCTCTTGTGTAAGAGTGCATGAGGGAAAAACCTTAGAGGCCCATTCCCATGCATGCTGAGCAAATGGGCAAAGCCAAAAAACGTGGACAAAGGTTTCAGGGTCATTACATAAAGGGCACTTAGGGGAGTGAATCCCAAGATATGCTAAACGTTTCCCGATTGGGAGACCTTGATGAAGAAAACACCAAAGGAATTGTTGAATTTTTGGAAGAGTCGGGAGATGCCAAATTTGGTTGAAAAGAGAGATCCAAAAATCCTCAGTTTCTTGTTTATTCCAAGATCGATTACAACGTAGAATGACTTCGGAAGAATCGTGTAACAATTGGAAGGGAACATGTGGCCGATAAGGAAAAATTTTTGACCCATTAGACCAATAGAGGCCATGAAATAGACCTTGGATAGCACCATCAAGGCGTAAAGATTGATGAAGAAATGTATGTAACTGGTGAAAGCAAAGCCTCATTGCTTTCGAAGCGCCATATAGGTTTTCGAACGCTTCCCAAGAAATCCATTGATTAGCAAGGCGAAGACAATTGAGGGAAATCACTCCCTTCCGGTACCAAATAATGGCTAATCTTGCGTTAGTAATGGCAAGAGGGGAAGGGGTCAAGGGTAACCACCAAGGGCAAAGCATGGGAAGGAGAGTAGGGTTAAGATGGATATTAGACCAATTAATATGATGGTGGAGAACTTGCCAAGCCTTCCATATGCTTTTGAATACATGGGAACCAGGAATGGAGATAGAATGAGGAGAGAAAATCCAATTAATAGGATGGATGGTTTTCCAAAAAGGCTTATGTTTAGGAAAACTTTGATGAAGCCTTAGCTGGAGAAGATTTCCAATTATGTCAGAGGTGTCCAGATGTTGCACAAGCCACTTAGCTACTAAGGTGAGTCCCTGTTTGTATGAATTCAACAGTCCTAATCCTCCTTTGTTTCTAGGAAGAGTGACAATGTTCCATGCAACACGATGAAAACCACGCTGGGAATCTTTAGATGACCACATGAAGTCTCGAAATAATCGCTCCAAGTTTTGATAGGCTGTGTGGGAAGGAGCCCAGCATGAGGAATAATATACATGGGTAGAAGCACAAATGGATTTACAAACAAGATATTTTCCTGCCAAGGTAAGGGGCTTAGTCTTCCACTTTTTAGTTTTCTTACGAATACGAGAGATAACTAGCTCCCACAATGTAGAAGTAGGACCACGAAATCGAAAAGGGATTCCCAAGAGCTTCATGATCTCATGGTCTTGGATTAATTTCCATGGATAGGTGGGGAGTTTACTATAATTGTTATGAAAACTATATACAGAAGATTTAGACCAATTAATGGTAGAACCAGAGAGAGAACAATATTGCTCTACTTGGGCTAAAAGACGTTTAACGTTATCGGTTGTATTTTGGATTAGAAAAAAAGAGTCATCAGCAAAATGCATATTAAGCAGTTGATGTTGAGGAGAGGAAAAGTGCATGCCATATAGCATACCTGAGTGAATATCGTGGTTAATTTGATGGCAAAGGAAATCCGCAGCAATTATAAAGAGATAAGGGGCAAGAGGACAACCTTGTCTTACTGATCTATGAATTGCAAAAGGGGCAGTGATGCCAAAGGTGGTGGCTATTCTCGCATTAGCATCTGAGAAGAGACATTTCACCATATGAAGATACTTGGAGCCAAAACCTAGTTTTGACATAGTTTGACGGATAAAGTCCCACTTAATGTTGTCATAGGCCTTAGCATAGTCCAATTTCATCAAAAGGATGTCTTGGCCATCATCCTCAGCCCACTGCAAACCTTCCCAAGCAGCCACAACATTATCTAAGATATAACGCCCTGGGACAAATCCGGTTTGTTGAGGGGATATAATTTTAGGAAGGAATTTTTTCAAATGTAAAGCTAAGCATTTGGCCCAAATTTTGTAAACCACATTAAGAAGAGTAATGGGTCGCCAATTAGCTATACTAGTAGGGTCTCCTGATTTGGGAAGGAGGCGAATAATCCCAAGATTTAAATTTGGTCC
>MNCI01003070.1:876507-887842 GCA_015680685.1 Gnetum montanum
ATTGGTTGCCTCACATTGCCTTGCCCCTCAAGGTACTAGGTTCAAAGCCTAGTATTAGCATCATATGCATGTCATTTGAAAGCATTATTTTAGACATATTGCCTTAACCTTAAAAAATGCATAAAACCTACATCATAAAAATAATCCATAGTATTTATTATGTAATCAAATAAACATAAAGTGTACTTATTTTCAAAATGAAAATGAAGGACAACTAGAAGAGCAACTCTAATAAGCGGTAAGGTACCCCTACACCCAACCATATGAATCACAAAGTGTTCACACGCAATCTAGTTAGACTTTATCATTTCTGGTGCACTCTGATAAGTGGCGAGGTAACCCTATGCACAACCATATGAATCACAAAGTGTTCACATGCAATCCACTCGAATTCCGTAGACTTTATCATTTATAGTGCACCCGTCCTTTAGGAAGTGAATCTAACCTTAAGGTCAATCGTCATCTTCCCAATTACACTTGTGACGTTTATTGATATGGTTAAGTGTAACTGAGACATCCGATTTTTATCACTTTGTGTTTTATAGTTTGGTGCTCAAAATATAGATAATAGTAATTGGGTTGACTAATTTAGATTAACTAATTAACTAACATTTAACTAATCCTAACATAAGCATCCGATCCCACTTTTGTACACGTCCTGAACCCACGTATCCACTGCTGGGTGACCAAGCGCTACGTTACTAGGCATACCAAGCAATAACGCTGCTAGGATTACCAAGCGAATACATGTTACGCTCAAAGCGATCGTACTTATGTATGTAAGCTATTTGACATAATTGCTTCATTAATGTAATAACTGGAAATATTTAATAACTAATGGAAAATATTTAATGAATGATTAAAAACATTGAATGCTTAATTGAAATAGCTAATCTATCTAAAGTGTTGCAAAGTTTATTAGAAAGCTCATCTTTATTACTGCACACGCTGTCATGCTCAGGTACAACAATGCTTGAATAAAGATCTATACACTCAATGACTCTGTTGCGGGCACTCGAGGGAAAAACTCTAACTTTCAAATAGAAAAACTACAAGAGCTTTGTTGCAACTATAATCTCTACTTTCCATAAATGCGGTTGCAAGTGCATATTTATAGCCAAAAAACAACACTGTGTAGACAGGGCCTTGTCGATGCATGGTAGGATGCGTCAACTAGGCCTTGTCAACAAGGCCCAATCAACGAGGCCGCGTTGATGCAACCAACTAAATGTAACTCATCATATCCCCACGACTAAATGAAAACTCATCCTCTAGTTCTTTTACAAAATTAGGAAGGTATGGAATTATTAATGAACTTTTCTTCAAATAAAACAAATTAATTGACTTGACAAAAAATCGAGTGCCCGGGTGTACGGATCCACACATTACAAAGAATGATGGTGTTCAAGACAAAAAATTAAATACCATAACTTAAGTCTTCAAAATTAAATTAAAATTAGCAATAAAGGTAAGCAACTGATGGAGGAGCCATCGCTTTTGGGAAGTACATGAGCTTCTGCAATTTTGTGTCCTATAATGTTGTGTCCAAATTTTTGTAAAACACCACTGTGGCATGTAAGAGTTAATTTGTTTATTTCTTTGAGTCAGTCAATAATTCCACACCTTCCTAATATTTTGTAAAGAACTTGTTCCTCATTTTGTTTAACTTGAGGATGAGTATTCATTTAATTGTGGGGGTGATGAGTGGCGAGATTCCCCTACACTCAACCATACGAATACGAGTGTAGCACGCGCGATCCAGTCGAACTCCGCAGACTAAGTGCCTACACGCCTATGAAACACTTAGGGTTAATCATTTGTTGTCTTCCCAGACTTACTTGTAGTTGTCATGGTGTATGGTTAAGTAAGTCTGAGGTATATGATTTTTATAGTTTTTATGCTTTATGTCTCCTATGCTAACAAGGTGAAGGGTTGAGAAACTAATTACTAACTCTAACTAATGAACTAAGTCTAAATTAACTAGCGTCAGCATCCGTTCCCACTTATCGTACACACCCTAAACCGATGCAATCGTGGTTACCAAACGCTAATCCTTGCTGGGATCACCACGCGTAACGCACGTGCTCGAAGTGGTCATACTGAGGCACTTAACTAGGAGAGAAGGGTTGAGAAAGAAAGCAGTAAATAACATATGATAAATAACAGTAAAGAAAATCATAATTAGCCTATTCCATGCACTGCAAGGTTTATCCAAGAAGCTCGTCTTTATTTCCATACACAAACTTGTGTTTAGGTACAATGTCTACTCAAATAAAGATCCGTTCACTTTAGAACTCCTACTGCGGGCACATGGAAAATATTCTATCTCTGGAGTGATCAATCTGCCAGAGTTTCCCTATTGTCTAGCCTAGGACGAGGAAACAAGGGAGAGCCGCCTCTTATTTATAGATATGATGGTGCACCGCAATATCGCATACGCGATATAGCAAAGGAAGATGCGATATTACATACGCGATATCATGAGGGATACGTGATATCGCGGCCCATGCGATATCGTGTCCCATCATACCTCCATGACTAAATGAAAACTCATCCTCGAGTTCCTTACAATAATACCAGGAAGGTATGGGATTATTGACTCAAATGAAACTAATGGGATGACATGTGAACGGATTATCATTACAAGACTCAATAAATTGGTGTTCATGACAACAAGAGTGAACACCTTATTACATTGACATCAGGCCTCATTTGGCAACTGAGAGAAAAGAGCGAGAGAAGAAGTCTTGCTGCTGCGAATGCCAAGATTGCACCTTTCATTGTCCATCCGTAAGCGCATCATTGATCTCATTCCTTGCAAAGCTGCTTCAGCACTGCTCCATTCCAAGTGGTCCTTCTAGATCCGGTCCGTTGTTGCATGATCGCCATCTGCACACACAACACAGTCTTAGATTAGCAAGGGTAAATGAAAATGTAGTTGATACCTTGCTACAGTGAAAAGTCCATTGGCTGGGTTGTGGTATGGCTAATTGCGAATCTGGAGATATATAAATGATGACTATCGAAGGTGTAGGGGTTAGGAGAAAATCGAAAAAATTGGGCCCGTACCCCCATGACTAATCGCGAACCTCCGATAGCGATAGAATGGAGAAAGAATAAGAACAAGAAGATGGATAAAAAGAGACAACTAAGACATCAATGAAGTGGATGTCAAGATGGAAATGAACAAAACAAAATGGATTGCAAAATGTTAAGGGAAAGAATTTAATGGATGCACCAAATAGGAATGTCAGTGGGTCCTCCCCAAAGCAGGCTCATGCCCTTAATGCCCTGACAAACCCACATTCAAAGAGTCCGTAGGCTCTGGGAATGTCCTTTGGAATAAGAGTTAAAGTCTTAATCGTAAGAATTTACCAAAAAGAAAATGATGTATCTACTAAAATATACACTAATGATACAACTGGTAATGAGATGAACAATGGAGAGAAGGGTGGAGAGAAGAGAATAGAATGGAATCCCAAGAACAAGATGGTGTATAGCCCCTTGTGTGTTTCATGATTAATATGACTTGGTAAATCTCATTCCAACTCTGGCCTCAAACCAACCACATCCAGTGACTTCGCATCAATGCATTTGGCCAATCCATCCCCTTGAATAACAAGAATGCCTTCACCCAAGAGTCACCCCATTCCGACAAAACGAATGAGAAGAGAATAGGAAGTGAGAAGGGCCTTGGTTAGAGGGAACATTTTTATTTTTGTTCCATAACCAGTGCTTGTAGCCCAAGGGGTTATTTCATCTAAGGGGTGTGCTTTGAATTCTCATGTTTTCTTTTCTTTGTTTTTTTTATGTTTTATATTTTTATGCGTGAGAACCACACCATGCAAAGACTTTTTATTTTTATTGACTCAGGTTCCGATAATTGGGTAACATCGGAACGATAAGAAAACTCAAGAAGAAAACATCCAAGCACCTAAGAGAATGGCCAACACAAAAGCATCAAGTTCCCTTGAAGCCACACCCTTTTCAAACCTTGAGTCCTTCCTTAGTTTGAGAAATACCCAGTCACCGGTTCGTTAAGGTTCTTATTAGAAATGGACTGTACATTTCCAAACCAAGAGAGACCATAGACTTTGGTGGATGAATGGATGAAGTGAACTCATTGCTTGCCATATCAAAAGAACATACCTTAGTATCAACATCGTAATTTAAAGGTAAAAACCAAACATTAGCAATCAATGAAAAATAGTTCATACCATCATGAAGAACACTTATTGGGTGACAAACTAACAGGATGGATAACACACACACAAACACACAAAAAATGGAAAAGTGTAACGATGTTTTAAAACAAAAACAAGAAAAGTTAAAGAAATTTGTAAAACAAAAATGTGCAAAACAAAAATGTGTAAGACAAAAACGTGTAAAACAAAAATTGTAAAACAAAAACTGTAAAACAAAAATGTGTAAGACAAAAATGTGTAAAAAAAAAACTTGTAAAACAAAAACATGTAAAACAAAAATGTGTAAAACAAAAATGAAAAAGAACTAAGGGCCTCCAATGATCAGCATAGGTGGCCATCTCCCCAATGACTAAATTGCAAGGGAGAGATTCGAAATAATGAGCGCCTATTTGAATTTTGTAAAAGTGCCCAACTTCTCCCCGTTGATGTCCTCAGATTAAGGGGTAGAAGCTGGCGATGCTCATACTCCAATGTGTCTATGTCTTTGTTGTTAACATGAGTTGTACTCCTAGTTCATTCTGTGCATATTAAGTTGCTCTTTCTAGTAGCTGTCAACCATGGGGTGTCTACTACTAGTGTGGTTGCTACATACAGGCACCTTTGGATTTGTGTTTCTTGGGAACACCAATTACATGGAAGAAATGTTGAACATTCTTCCATGTCATCACCCCCTAAGTCACTGTATGTGATGCACGGAACTTTCTTCTTCTCGTTCTTTCCATAGATGTTTATCTTAGATATCTGCAAGGAAAGATCATGGAACCCTAGGTACGCATCTACTGTACTTAGCCATGGCCTTCCCATTATAATTGGGAAGCCCCCATTGTTACTGTTAACTTCTATCACCATGAAGTCAGCTGGGTATGACCACCCACACACAGTGGTAATGATGTCCTCCACCAATTCCAAGGGAATCGTGATGGACTGGTCAGCCAGCTCAAGTTGAATGTTGCTCTTCTTAAGTTGGGGTAGGTTCCAAGCTTGATACATTTCTCATGAAATTAATTTGACTCTAGAACCTAAGTCAAGAAGAGCCTTATGTGGTTCGTTCCTGGTGATTTGTAAATAGATTAAGGGGCTCCCAGGATCAGAGAGTTTCCTAGGAAGGTGGCCTACCTTGATCCAGTCGGTTACGATATGCATTAACATAACCGTATGCATATAGTTCTGTTGTTGGACTAAAGGGTGCTCCGAAGTTTTGGATGGTGGAGGAGTATACATAGGCTCAACCACTTGTTGTTGCAAGAGCTTTTTTGGGCTTTTGGTTCTGAAGAAAAGTCTTTTCTTTTTACAGTTGTCAGAACCAGCAGCAGGTTGAATATTTACAACTCTCGTAGCATTACGTTGCTGCAGTTGAGTGGGGAGTTCCCCTTGCATTGTTGGAGCAGGTTGTATGGAAACTACAGGTGGAAGAGGTGTAGATGGAGTTGGAGGATGGTGGATATGTGGGATGTCTCCCGAAGGAGAAGGAGTCCTCCTAAAGTACTTCTAAACTTGGTAGTGACGTTGGGGAGTTGTGTGACCCATAGAGTCACTTAGAGAAATCGACTGCTACACATAATAACCATATGGATCGGGCTGCCGGTAAGGGTACTGTTGTGTTGGTTGTGGCATCCCCCATGACTATGGGTATTGCCACTACTGATGTTGTCCGATAGGTTGTGATGGAGTTCCACTTGGATAGTATGTTAGTGGTTGGTGGAACTGCCTTGGGTTACCTTGAGGATAAGGTAACCTTCGGGGGGCGTTATTGTTGGTTAAGTCTTGGATTAAGTGCATACACCCCAGACTCTTGTAGATGTGAGATAATTGGGCAACATCCCTTAGGATGGTCATATTGGCAGATCTCACATCCACCGTCATCGTTTGTGTCTGAATCCACAACTTCATCGGAGATAGTAATTTTCCCCTTGCCCTTGTTATGTGCAGGGCCTAAATCTCACCGCTTTGTCTTACCTTTGTCACTACTTCGTTCCTCCTTATACTCTTCTACGATTTTCAAGACTATTTCAAGTCTAGAGTCTAAGGAATCCCACAATTGGTCTACCTTAGCTAATACTTCTGTTGTTAATTTTTGAATTGGCAAGGTTTTTCGGTTCACCAACTCTTCGAGTGGTGACTCATCCTCCTCATCACAAAATATTACTCCCTTCTTTCGAAGGGAGGGATCGCGGTTGTATTCCTCTGCACTCTCTCTTTTTCATAGCTCACCTTCTTCTTTTGCTACTTGTTCCAACAAGTGATGCACTACATGGGCTCTAAGTTCTGATAGTCTTCCTTGGGCATAAGTCCTAAGGGTTCTTCTAGTTTCATGCCTTAGCCCATCCATGATGTGGCGAAGTTAATCCCATTGAGCGTATCCATGTCCCGGGCAACGATGTAACAATGCGTAGTAGTGGCCCATGGCAACATCTAAGGGTTCATGAGTACCTTGCTTCCATCCTTGGATTTGCTTATGCAAATTAGACACTCTGGAGTACATTTGATACTTATCATTGAAGAGTTCTAACATTGTACTCCACCTCCTGATGGTTTCCGGTTCTAAGGACTGGTACCAGCTCTTTGCTTCTTTGGTGAGTGTCCTGGGAAATAACTTAAGTTTTTGCCACTCTTTTTCTATGTTTTGCAAATGATGTTGCGGATTTGAGTTGTATCCTCCTTCAAAGCATGGGATATTGTTCACATCTAAGCGTTTGATCCAACTATCCTTTTGGTGCCTTGTTGGAATTCTTGCTGCCTTCATTATGTCGAGCATACTTCAGGTTGCAAGTAGGGGCTCGTCATGATCATCTCTTTCATGATGCCTCTGATGTCTTCGTTGATCCCTACTTTCCCTTTGTTTGTGCCCCTATCTTCTTTCTCAACTTTCCCGTCGAGGTCTCTCATTTTTTCTACCTCTATCCTCACCATTATGTTCATGGTGGCTGCACCCAGATGTGGAAGGAGAGGGTGAGTGATGAGATGAAAGAGAAGAGGAAGGGGAACCATCGCCATGACGATGCCTCTTGCCTTCTCTTCGGCTGTTATGGCCCCGATTGTGGTGATGATCTAAGTGCCTATCTTTATTATGAGTTGTTGTTCCCTCTATGAACGGTTGGCATTCACGGGGATCAGAGCCAGTGTTATGTATCATTGATCGTAGCTTCTGATACCCAACCTCCTCACCATCGTTAGGAGGGGGAATATCATTTGATAGAGAACTCATTATAATGGGTTCATCATCTCCCATTTTGCTAAGGATGTGCAGGCCTTTGCCCTTCATCAGTGGATGTTGGCTCTCCTGCTGTGAGTCCCTAATATGTTGTGCTATTTTGGGATGATAGTCCCTCATGTCAAAGTCTTCTATAATGTATTCAGCATACAATTCTATCATGTCAATCTATGCCAAGGCACAAAAGAGCATGTTCGTGATTGATCGATCTAGGGGTAACACAATGTTACCTTGCAAATCTCTCCATCACAGCTGTTCATCTTGATGGAGGATAAAGGTAAAGTTTGGAATATACTCATCGGGATGAGTATAGAGTATTCGGTATTGTTGAGGACTTGGCTGATTTCGGTTATGTGTTTTTGATTGTCGACTGTTTCTTGTATTATCCCTAGGTGGTGAGTTTCTTTTGTTAGAAGAGGACATTGTTATTTATCGGTGTGCTAATTACCGTTATATAAATTTTTCTTAATTAACCCGAAGGTTCGTTTAGGCTCCCAACGATGTAAGTGATATCCTATGTTCTATTTAGCGCACAAACACTTAATCCCCAGCAGTGACACCAATGATGAGTGGCGAGATTCCCCTACACTCAACCATACGAATACGAGCGTAGCANGTGACACCAATGATGAGTGGCGAGATTCCCCTACACTCAACCATACGAATACGAGCGTAGCATGCGTGATCTGGTCGAACTCCGCAGACTAAGTGCCTACACGCCTATGGAACACTTAGGGTTAATCATTCATTGTCTTCCCAGACTTACTTGTAGTTGTCACAGTGTATGGTTAAGTAAGTTTGAGGTATATGATTTTTATAGTTTTTATGATTTATGTCTCCTATGCTAACAAGGTGAAGGGTTGAGAAACTAATTACTAACTCTAACTAATAAACTAAGTCTAAATTAACTAGCGTCAGCATCCATTCCCACTTATCATACATACCCTGAACCGATGCAATCGTGGTTACCAAACGCTAATCGTTGCTGGGATCACCATGCGTAATGCACGTGCTCAAAGTGGTCGTACTGAGGCACTTAACTAGGAGAGAAGGGTTGAGAAAGAAGGTAGTAAATAATAGATGAAAAATAATAGTAAAGAAAATCATAATTAGCCTATTCCATGCACTGCAAGGTTTATCCAAGAAGCTCGTCTTTATTGCCGTACACAAACTTGTGTTCAGGTACAATGTCTGCTCGAATAAAGATCCGTTCACTTTAGGACTCCTACTGCGGGCACATGGAAAATATTCTATCTCTAGAGTGATCAATCTACCAGAGTTTCCCTACTGTCTAGCCTAGGATGAGGAAACAAGGGAGAGCTATCTCTTATTTATAGATATGATGGTGCACCGCGATATCGCGTACGCGATATCGCAGGGGAAGACACAATATTGTGTCCCATTAGGGGGTATGATAAGTCATGATTTTGTTAGCTCCGATATCAAATAATCAATATCGGGTCCCAAGAAATGATGTTGAATATCTGATATCATCTCTTTTGTGCTAGCCCATGAATACAACACTTGGATGCATGGTGAAACACCATAAAAATTTTGAGTTTGGCACTTGTCCAGCAAGAAGCAGGTCCCCGTGACCCTCAGACGACTTTGGCTACATTTGAAGTCACACATGGTAATTTTGAGGATCGAAACACTTGGTTTTTACCAAGTGTTGTGCCAGCGTCTACGCCCAGCGTATATGCCCGGCGTGTACGCCCAGCGTATACGCCCGACGCCCAGCATACATGCCTCACATGTATGCTCAGCAGGTGCAACAGGAGCAAAAATTGAAGCAAGTTGACATCCATCAGCGTGTACACCAACATCCATCAGCGTATACACCCAGTGTATACACCAACGTCCATTAGCGTATACGCCCCAACGTATACGCCTAGTGTCCACCAAAGTTCACACGCCCAGCAAGTCCAGCGTATACGCCCAGTGTATACGCTGGCCTGATGTAGCGTATATACCCAGCATATACCATATTTCTAAATTGTACGCACCCGGTCGACACGCCACGTGTCTCCCAACCCGATTTTCCCAGTAAAACCCCACCTATAAAAAGCCCAGTTTTCCGCGTATTCAAGGTCGGCAAAAATTTACCAGAGCAGACCCTAGAGCAATTACGCTGCAAACCAAAACCTCTTACGCTTATGCTGGAAGTTCTGTACGCCGAGCACAGTCTCTACGCTCCGCCTACCGTGCGAACCAACAGCATCCCTGCACCTACCGGGGCTTTACGTCCGCCTTGTGTTTAGCCATAACTGCGTTAGACCGGTGCACTACATTTCCACTTCATAATACAGTTTACAGTTGACAGTTTCCAACTTACAGTTTACGCTGACTTCTTGCATGTGTTTCTACTTACGCTTGTTTACATTTACACTCTGATTACGCCGTTCATGCCCTGTTTACGCTTTATGCCCTGTTTACGCTTTACGCCCTGTTTATGCCTTGTTTACGCTTTACGCCCTGTTTACGCTGTGTTCACATTTACGCTTAGTTTACGCTGCGTATATTAGTTTACGCTGTTATGCCATCTACATTTTGTTTACGCCTTGTTTTCACTGTTTGCTCCATTTTACGCCCGCTACACTATTTACGCATAACCCAGCGTATAACACTTCGGTGACGCTCAGGGAAATCCTTGTCTGATCCGTGTGTGAACCACCCAAGGTACTCTACCTTCGTGCATTCCAGCTTGCCCTCAGGCGAAGGTAGGGTCATCTATGCTCGTCCTGCGATCCCACGATCTCTGTTTCTTCTTCCAACCGGGGACCGACGATTTCAGGCAGTACAGAAATTAGCGCTAGAAGAAGGACCTCCGCTTAAACAAATTAACTGTACGCTCTTCAGCGTCTACGCTCATCAGCGTTTTTGCTGCCCTGTTCAAACCCCCGACTCTCAGTGTCTACGCTCTCAACCTTCCAGCGTCTATTCTACACTTACCCCAGCGTCTACGCTGCTCGCAGACCAGCGTCTACGCTGCACACTTGGCGTCTACGCTGCCCGCAGACCAGCGTCTACGCTGCACACTTACGCTGTAGATTCGTCTACGCCAGCCACATACACTCAAACCGTTTTACATACACGATCTATCATCATGAATCCCGTAAACACCACTGCTGCCACTACCTAGAACATTAACATCTTAGACACCATGGCTGCCCAGTAGTCTATCACACTACATTTGGGAGGGCAATTCACAATGGGGCCCCGTCGGTCTTTGAGGTTACAAGGGAGAGATCCAGCCGCTAACGTTATAACCCAAGACAAGTATAACTTCATCTGCATTAAGATACAAGCCGGCCTGGCAGTGGATCGGGCTGAAATGGAAGTAAAGAGACAATTCGAACTCTTTTATAAGGGAGGACACGAGTTCATCCCTTCCCCATATGACGTAATCCCCGTTCTAGAACAATTCTTGGAGCTCTTTACTCAGCTCCTTCTGCACAGGAGCCAGTCATTGGACCAACCCGCGCTAGAGCCTCAGCTTGAGGAAGAAGATGAGTTCGCTGCCCAATCTGAGCAGGGAGACTCATACCACACCTTGAGCCCCCAAGCACAGATGAACCCCATTTTCCATCCCAGGAGAGGGGAAGTCTTGCCCGTACAACACCCTAGATTCACCCAGGTTCAAATGCCACCACCGGAAACACCAGCACTCATACACATTCCACTCCTGAGCGATCCCCAACCTCACACCTTCCCTCTAACAGTCACCCCTAATGCAACTGCGGGTCCATCCTCACAAGCATCGCCTCCTCATGATGGCATGGGACCAACGTTCCCACCTCGCGTAATTGGGATGCCGCATGTGATCCCCACGTCTACATCAGCTCACTTCACACCCCATATCCAGACGCATACAGCTCCCCAAGCAGCCCTAGCCCAACAGGGAGTCCCCGCATACAAC
>MNCI01003070.1:897839-922072 GCA_015680685.1 Gnetum montanum
CCGTGACCCTCAGACGACTTTGGCTACATTTGAAGTCACACATGGCAATTTTGAGGATCGAAACACTTGGTTTTTACCAAGTGTTATGCCAGCGTCTACGCCCAACGTGTACGCCCAGCGTATACGCCCGACGCCCAGCATACATGCCTCACATGTACGCTCAGCAGGTGTAACAGGAGCAAGAATTGAAGCAAGTCGACATCCATCAGCGTATACGCCAGCGTCCATCAGCATATACGCCCCAGCGTATACTCCCAGCGTCCACCAAAGTTCACACGCCCAGCAAGTCCAGCGTATACGCCCAGTGTATATGCTGGCCTGATGTAGCGTATATGCCCAGCGTATACCATATTTCGAAATTGTACATACCCGGTCGACATGCCACGTGTCTCCTAACCCGATTTTCTCGGTAAAACCCCACCTATAAAAGCCCAGTTTTCCGCGTATTCAAGGTCGGCAAAAATTTACCAGAGCAGACCCCAGAGCAATTACGCTGCAAACCAAAACCTCTTACGCTTACGCTGGAAGTTCTGTACGCCGAGCACAGTCTCTACGCTCCGCCTACCGTGCGAACCAGCCACATCCCTGCACCCACCGGGGCTTTACGTCCGCCTTGTGTTCAGCCACAACTACGTTAGACCGGTGCACTACATTTCCACTTCATAATACAATTTACAGTTTACAGTTTCCAACTTACAGTTTACGCTGACTTCTTGCATATGTTTCTGCTTACGCTCGTTTACATTTACGCTCTGATTATGCCATTCACACCTTGTTTACGCTTTATGCCCTGTTTACGCCCTGTTTACGCTTTACGCCCTGTTTACGCTTTACGCCCAGTTTACACTGTGTTCAGGTTTATGCTTAGTTTACGCTGCGTATATCAGTTTACGTTGTTACGCCATCTACATTTTGTTTACGCCCTGTTTTCACTGTTCGCTTCGTTTTACGCCCGCTACACTGTTTACGCATAACCCAGTGTATAACACTTCGGTGATGCTCGGGGAAATCCTTGTCTGATCCGCGTGTGGACCACCCAAGGTACTCTACCTTCGTGCATTCCAGCTCGCCCTCAGGTGAAGGTAGGGTCATCTGTGCTCGTCCTGCGATCCCACAGTGTCTGTTTCTCCTTCCAGTCGGGGACCGACGATTTCAGGCGGTACACACGGTTGGGACATAGTTGTTTGATAGATTTTAGATAGCTTTTTCATAGATTTTTGATTTCCAGTTCTGCTATTTCCTAATGCATGCTCGTAGTGTGATTTTAAGTGATTATACGACATCTTTGAGTGTGATGTACTTGGATGCATTACATGACTGGAAATAAAGATAGGAATTACTTTTATCATTGCAACACCCACTTAGATTTATTATTGCTTTTAATTGCTTAAATGTTTATTTTTTTCCTTAGTTAATGTTTCCATTTATTACTCTTTACGATTCCTATCATTAGGCAGAATGAGTATGACCAATTGCAAGCACTTAAGTGTAATTGCTTGGTAACCCATCAGTGTATCATTTGGTAAGCTAAGTGACATACGCTTGGTAATCCCAATAGTAGTTACACAAAGTCCAAGGCATGGGTAGAGGATTAAGAATGAATACTCATCACACATAGGCTAGTTTAGATTTTACTTTTCACTATTAATTAGCTTAATTAATTTATCTCTTTATTGTCATTAGGAGTAGCATAGGGCTAGACAACATCAATCATATGCCTCACTTTGAACTAAACCATACATGATAAATCTACCACTAGTCTAATTGGGAAGATAGCAAACTGTGATCAAAGCCTAACGATTTAGATGCACATCTAGTCCCATCCACGGAATTTGACCAAATTGTGCGTGAATGCTTGTGATTTGTATGGTTGGGCGTAGGGGCATCTCAGCACTCATCAATCCCTAAGTTTGAAGAAGGCTACAATGCTAATCCTCAACATCACTTATAAGCCTTCTATGATGTCTATGTCTTGAAAAATATCTAAAATAATTGAAAAAACCTAAAGCTCTTCTCCATGACACTCATCAAAGAAGCTAAAAATTGATACCAGTCCTTGAAACCGAAATCCAATAGGATATGGAGTACGATGCTTAAGTTTTTCAATGACAAGTACTAAACATATTTCTCAGTATCCAATTTGAGGAAGAAGATTCAAGGACGGAGACAAGAAAATCATAAATTCCTTAATGTAGCCTAGATAGGTACAATTCTTTACTTTACAGATGCGTAGGCCATGACTTCATTCAAAGGAAGTAGCTGCATTAGGTTATAAACGAATTTCAAAATAAAACTAGGGAAACTTTTAGGGTCTATGCCTAAGGAAGGTTATCAAAGATGAAAGCCCATCAGATCCAAATGCTTATTAATCAAGTAGAAAAGGATGAAGGGGAGATGAAGAAGGAAGAGAGTGCAAAGAAGTACAATAGAGAAGGAGGACCATCTCTGTGAACCAAATGAAGGAGCATCACTAGCAAAGGTAGCTTAGCGAAAGACCTTGCTGATCCAAAAATATATTAATGAAATATTAGCTAAGGTTGACAAGATGTGGAACTCCATTGATGAGAAGTTCCAAATTACATTGAAGATCATAGAGGAAAAGCTAGAATTGGGAAGAATCAAAGACAAAGATAAGAGGAAAAAGAAAGACACATGAATGAGCTACTATCATCACAAGGGAAAAGCTACTATAGTTGAGGAGGTTGTAGACTCATAATTGAATGATGATTGATGTAATATTTGTTAGTACAAACATCCATAGTGTTGTTGCCTAATAANGATTTATCAAAGTAAATCAATCAAATATATCGTAAGTAACTACAACAAGATGCAAGTAAGAATGTATGTGAGGAGGGGAAGCTCCACTGACAGTGGCTCGACTGGTACCGATGTGACTAACGGGTCCAATACACGTCTTGTTGCAAGGCTCACTTTCGGGTTTCCTTAACCTGGACTCCCTAAAACGATGTAGGTCCGAAGAACGATAACGGCCACATTTATTGAGGGGGTTGTAGACTCATAATTGAATGATGATTGATGTAATATTTGTTAGTACAAACATCCATAGTGTTGTTGCCTAATAATTTCACACTTATAAGAGTTTGGGGTTTATGCTTTGAACTTGAGGTTTGTCAAAAGGTAAGCACCCAGAAGGGCCTATATAACCACGGCAGTTTTTGCGCCTGTATAACCACGAATTCTGTGAACGATCCTCCCATCTGCAGGGCCTTGCGGAAGCAAATCAAACATGGCGCCACATCTAAGCGTGTGGGTGTGCGCATGGTTTTGCGTTGTAGCGTTAGCAAAGGTGATGGTGCAGGCCTGCGACGTCGGAGCCTGGCTGCTGACCTGCAACAAAGAAGAAGAAGATGAAGAGGGAAAATGCCAAATATACAACAGTTATGGCATCTGGACGACGCCTCCACCACCTACACCGCCTCCGCCGTGGCCTATCCCAAGAACAAGGCCGAGCTGCTCGCGGCCGTGGCGGACGCCGTCCGGAGAAAGCAAAAGATTAAGGTCACAGGTCCGCTGTCCCACAGCATCCCGCCGCTCGTGTCCAGGCGCCACGGGCTTGCTCATATCCATGTGGGATCTGGTGCGGACGCGGACGGTGAGCATCTGCACTGGGGCAAGTCTGCGGGCTATTACGTGGACAGTCTGGTGAAGTTCCTGGACGTGCGTTGCCGGTTCGATCCCGACGGGGTGTTCCTGAACGAGTGGAGCGAGAAGGTCCTCGGCCACGGCGGCAAACGCCTGCAGGAAATCCGCGACGGATGTGCTCTGGAGAAGCTGTGTAAGTGCTCGCAGGATTCCCACTGCGCTCCTTCTGAGGGATACTTTTGCCGCCCCGTCCGCGTCCTCACCGACGCTCGTGTCTGCCGTGAGGACTAACTTCCACGTTGGGCCGCTGAGTCCCACCGGTGGCCGTGGATGTTAGTCATGTTACGTGATAGAAGCGCATCCGGATAAATTTTGACTAACTGTTGGCGTTGGATTCGGGAGCGCGGGAGCGGGTATTTTAAATTCGCAATGGGTACGTATTTCATAATTTCCAATGAAATTTTGTCTGGATTACATATACATTGAAATGGTCGCCTTGCCTTGCCTCGTATTGTTTTTGCCTGCATTTTACATTAAAATCTTACATATCTTCTCCTGTTCTGAATCATAAGTTCAGTGTTAAGTGGCAAGCAATCAAGATTCATGGCATCGGCATAAGATGGACCACAGAAAACAAGGGAGTACGAATAAATCAACGAACACACGGAAATCACGAAAGGGCTGCTATGGAAGGCCGAAGGAGCAAGTATGGGTCATACGGAAAGTTTTGGACGGGGCGTGCGAGGAAAACATTGCATTTGCATGGATTCGCCTGGCTTTGGGAGCGTCAAAGATTCGGCCATGACTCACACATTCACGCGTGTTTGTTTTTGCTCTTTTTCTCATGTCTCTGCTGAAAAAAAGAAAAACCAAAACAGGGTCATTGTCATGGCTCATGACGGATGGATGCTTGTTCAACTTTTTTAAAAATCTGTTTGCTTATAAAGCAACGAAGCCCCGTCAGCACATGGAGAATGGCCATACGCAACCTCATGGCGCTCTGTTTTTACTTTCCCCTTCATCATGACTAGTGCCGATTTTCCAGCGTACCTATAAAGATTTCTATATCATTGTAGGTGAGATGAGTTACTGGGCTGTGCCTAGTTTTGTTAAGTTGTGTATTCATAGCATGCAGTCATCTTCAATGTGATCCTATGGTGCTACTCACAGGTAGTGGTTGAACAAAAGTATTAGGATTTGTTATAAATTTGATTAAGGCTTGAGGCTTAATTTTATTTTTTAAAATATTGGATTGAGTAACAAAAGGATTTCATTTTATTGCTGTCATTTTGGTTGTTGCAGAAATTATATGTTTGGCCAGATTATGGCTCCTAAGTAAGGAAATGGATTCAATGCCCTCCATACCTTTGCAAATTTTCTTGCCTCAATTTAATGGTGATATTGCAATCTTCTGTGCAATTTTTAACCATTAACAATATTTTGGATTTACATTGTACTTGTTCTATATTTTACAATATATTTTTATGATATATGAGATTTCATTTTTTAAAAAAAACTAATATATTTAAATTTTCTGTATGACGTCCCTGGCTGCAAACCCGTCCCCACTTTTTCTTGAGGCACACATACCCAAACACGTTCAGAATCACGAATCCTAGATTCCTTGCTTCCACGAATCGGATTCTTTTGATGCATAAATATAAAGGGATTTATCTGTAGCATTGAGCCCCAAGCATCTCCTTTTTTCTTTAACATAACGATAATAATTATAATATCAATGAAAATAAATTTGCATTATAATATCAATGAAAATAAATTTGCATGTTCCTGTAAATTGTTACCACCAAGAAGAAAGCTTCATAAGCATGTTAATATAATATATGTCTTTCATTGTTAAACTTCTCAAACTTCTGATGATGTTTACGATGGATTGTAGAATTTGACAATATTATTTTGTTAATTTTTTAATATTGAAAATTAGAAATTTGTTTGCATTTTAGAAATCAAAGATCATATGGGATTTATTGCATGGTTGCAAAGCCAGGAAAGTTGAAAACATCATTCATGTAATGCCCCAAAAAAATAAGGTCAATTTGAAAGAAACAAATAAGCAAATTATAGTTAATATTCTATTAAAAATGTGAGCCAAGGAAGGGCAAAATAAAAAGACATATTCTTCATCATCAATGCTTTGCTTTGTTTGCACTGAATTCTAATACACTCTTCTTTTTGGTAAATTGATCCACTGACCTATTTAAACAACGTGATGATGAGAGTTCATTCTTGCTCTAGCAATGTGATTTCTTAAATGTAAAGGAATAACAACGTGTGTTGTTATTTACAAGTCATAAGATCGACTCCAAGTGGTATGCTATTGTGATTTCCTTTTCCAAGTGGTATATTTGATTGCCTTGGACTCGATAACAATTTCCAATTTTCATTTATAGTCTTTAAACTATTTAATCTATATGTCAAATATGTAAAATCAAAAAGTGAATGTACAAAGGTGGTAAGTTGACAGATGTGCCAACTCACTAAACTTTAGTTTAAAGCTATGCGCCCGGAGATTGGTGATTTCAGATAAATTTTCACTAACTGTTCGCGATGGATTCCGAGCGTACAGAAGCACATTAAATCCGCAATGGGTACGTATTTCATAATTTCCAATGAAATTTTGTCTGGTACATATACATTGAAATGGTCGCCTTGCCTTGCCTCATATGCATTGTACATTAAAATCATACTTGTCTCCTCCTGCTCTGAATCTTCCCCGAAACTTCATTTCATTGTTAAGTGGCCAGCAAGCAATCAAGATTCATGGCATCTGCCTGACAAACTACAGAAAACAGGGAGTACGAATGAATAAACAAACAGGGAAATCATAAAAGGGCTACTTTGGTAACAGAAGGCCAAAGGCTCAAGTTTGGAACGGGGCCTGCGAGGTAAACATTGCATTTGCATGGATTGGCCTTTTGGAGCGTCAAAGGTTCCGCCACGTGTTTATTGGTCATTGCTGGTTCTTGCTCTTTTTCTAATCTCTGCTGAAAAAAGAACATGATGACGGATGGATGCTTGTTCAACTCTTTTTAAAAATCTGTTTGCTTATGGGCCAACCAAGCGCAGCACATAGCCAATGGCCATATGCAAGCTCATGGGGCTCTGTTTTTACTTTCCCCTTCATCATGACTAGTGTCAATTCCCCCTTGTTTCAAAGGTTTTTAATCACCATAGGTGAGGTGAGTTGCTCAAGTGTGCCTAGTTTAGTTAAGTTGTATCTTCTTATAGTGTGGTTGTCTTCAACATGGCCCTATGGCACTACTCACACATCGTCATTGAACAAAAATATTAGCAGACCTGATTTGTTATAAATTTGGTTGAGGTTTGAGGCTTAATTTCATTTTTAGAAAGATTGGATTGAGTAATAAAAGGGTTTCATTTTATTGCTGTCATTTTGGTTGTTGCAAAAATTATATGTTTAGGCAGATTATGGCTCTTGAGTAAGGAAATTGATTTGATGCCCTCCATACTTTTGCAAATTTTCTTGCTTCAATGTAATGGTGATATTGCAATCTTCTATGAAATTAAGCATTAACAATATTTTGGATTTACATTGTACTTGTTCTATATTCTACAATGTTTTTTTATAATATATGAGATTTAATTTTTTAAAAAAACTAATATATTTAAATTTTTTCTATCATGGCCCAGCTATGAACCCATCCCCACTTTTTCTTGAGGCACATGTACCAAAACACATTCAGAATCATGAATCCTCGCTTCCATGGATGAGATTCTTTTGATGCATAGGTATAAAGGCACAAGATTATTTAATTTCTTGTATCTCATCTCTATTTTTTTGCAATATCATTTTTCACCCAATAAAACTTTATGATAAAGGTACCAAGATGATCATTAGGTTATCCCCTTAATCTTTAAAACTTTATTTAGGATTTTCAATTTACTATGATTTTTTAATCTTTATATTAAAGATAAGGTGGATGTACAAATATGGTTCAATGTATACACTAAAACAAAAACAAATTAATGATAATGATGTGTATCCGGTAATATGATTTACAAACTCCAAATGATAAATTATAGCTTCAATTCTAATAAGCGAATGTTAGGTTCCCAAACAAAAACAAAGTAAGACAACGTTATTTTAGACACGTAGGTTGTGACTCTTCGACGCACGTGGAGAAACTAAACAATACAAAATGCTGGAGACGTACCAGTAACTTTTGGGTGACAGGTGCGATGTAATATGACAGCAGCTTGATGTGCTTGTGCCACCAGCCTGCCTGACTGCCTATCCCATTCCTCCAACTTCTCATCGATCACAACAGTAACCACGGCCATATTTTTGCCACAATATATAACAGCTCTTACACTGGACAATCCTCACAACTGTGCGGAAGCGAATCAAGCATGACTCGTTATCTGAGCGGCTTGGCATGCGCATGGTTCTGCATTGTAACTGCGGCGAAGGCGGTGCAGGCGTGCTACATCGGAGCGCCTCTGGTAACATGCCACAAACAAAACGGAGAATGCGAGGTCTACAACAGTGAAGGTAAAATCCAGTGTAGTGTTTAAATAGTTGGAAAATGATAAATGTCTGAGTCCGGACAAATTATATTTAAAAATCATTATTGATTTCTTTTTACCGTGGACGCCGGTGTCAACATGAGGCAGTTGCAGGACGCCGTGGCCGCCAAGGGAATGGCCTTCTCCACGTCCACGTGGTGGGAGGGCGTCTCGGCGACCGGTTCCATCAGCACCGGTGCCCACGGCAGCGGACTCCACGGCCTCGGCTCTAACATCCACGACCACGTCGTCGGAGTCCGCATCGTCGTGCCGGCGGCATCAACAAGTCCTTCTTTTTCCAACCCAGGACCACCGCGCAGGTGCAGGCGACCTCCTAATACGCCGAACAACTCCAGAAAACGCAGGACTCCGCCAAACTCTGCAACTCCGCCAGCGTCACCATGATCAACCGGATCAACCGCGGCAGCGGCTTCTTCAACACGCCGAAAAACTTCACGGGCTTCCCCGTCGTCGGCTTCAATCACAGGATGGTCAACTCTGGGGTCTGCGAGAGTTACGGCGTGCCGGAAACACAGAAATCCTGCCTCTCCGACCGCATCACGGACCCCAACCAGTCGGTCTTTGCGTGGGACCGCCGCGCAGGGGCGCCCAAGAACTGGGATTTCGAGTTCCGCGTTCCTCTGCGAGTGGCCGCTGACGTCATGCGAGACATGAAGGCCATCCGCGACCACGGAGCGGAAACCCGCTCCGCCTTCTGCTTCCACGAGGGCATCGGCATCCTCATAAGGACGCTGAAGAAGTCGCAGGCGTACCTGGGTCCGCCGGAGGACATGGTCACGTTCGAGTTGGGCTACTACCGGCCGGACCGGCCCCGGAGTCCGGCCTGGAAAATGGACGTGCTCACGGAGATGGAGCAGATGCTCCATGGGAAGTACGGTGCGCATCTGCACTGGGGCAAGTCTGGCGGATACTACATGGACGGTCAGGCCCGGCGGATACTACATGTGATTTGTATACTATTCTTAAACTACTACTTGTATTGTGTTGTGTTAAGTATAATGGGCAAGAACAAAGAAAATGGGTTTGTTGAGTTCCACAGGTGCTAGGTAGCTCCCTTTTAATTAGTAAAGCGTCCATCCTAGGGTCTCTAACCTCATTTGGCCCACATTCACTTTTCCTTGTTGGCCTGAAGGGCAAAGAACGTCTAGTTACATTGGCCTGAAGGGCAAAGAACGTCTAGTTACATTGAATGACTTATGTGCTTCAACTAGTAGTTCACATCTTCGGTCCTCTTATTCTCCAGTAGCTAGCATTCCTTGTTGGCCCTTGATGAATTGGGTTTTTCATAAGCTCCGATATCAGAGCAGTTGCAATATTGTACACGATATTGGGTACGCTATATTGCGGCCCAAGGTGCAATATCATGCATTCGATATCACAAGGTTATTCCCCAGTTTATAAATATAGCCCTTAGGCGTATGATTGAGAGTAGTTTTTGGCAGTCAAGTAGTGAAACTCTTGCAGTTTGTTCATTTGAGAGTTAGAATATTTTCCAAGTGCCCACAACAAGAGGTCTAAGGAAGTCTAAGTGTCATCAGATCTTTATTCAAGCATTGATGTACCTGAACACCCCATTGTGTTGGCAATAAAGATGAGCTCTTTCATTCATCCTTGCAGCACTTGAGACTTTCTTTCTTATGCATTTATGTGATTTCATATAGTTTACATTAATGTAATTCATGTAGCAATTAATTTTGATTAATTAAGCAACTGATTAAAATACACAAGCACGACCCCTTCAAACATACGTGTAACACTTGGTAGCTCAAAAATAGTTAGCATTTGACAACCCAGCAGTGTTTACATGAAGTTCAAGATGTGTTTGGGAAGTGGGGACAGTTACTGCTGTTAGGCTAGATTAGACAATAGTTTACTTAGCACTTAGTTACTCTCACTTTTATTCCTGTTTTAGGTGATTAGTTGATAAAACACAAAATAATAAAAATCTTATGCCTTAGTCACACTTAACCATACACTTGCATTTCACAAGTAAGACTAGAAAGACAACGAATGGACAACACGAACTCATTATTTAGCTTTAGCGTACTTGGTAATTAAAGTCTGCGGAATTCGACTAGATCGCACATGAATGCCTATGATTCATATGGTTGGGCGTAGGGGTACCTCGCCACTCATCATTGGCACCGTTGCTAAGGACTTTAGTTCTATGTGCACTATCTAAACCAAGTAAAACTTAGTAACCTCGTTGTTCAAACCCTAAGAGTCAAATCTTACAAAAACAAAAATTATAATTATACTTAAATTAAACCTTAACTGCACACTACCTATAAGTCCATTAACATAAAATGTCTTCTTCTCATAGGAGCCTATCTCTGCCCAGGGCAAATTAGGTGCCTCAGCAATACCAGGTGGTATATGCTTATCCTACCAAACTTCACCTTTATCTTACACCAAGATGAAATGTTGCGATGGCGCAACATGGAAGGCAACCTTGTGTTACCACCTATTTGATCTGTTCCAGTGATGCTCCAACTAATGCTTACATGACATGGGCTTCAACATCTTCACGAAGAGTACGAGATGTGAGATCTTGATTCAAGGGATTATCATCCCACTGAAGCACAAAGGTTAAGGATTGTCAGCTAGAGCACCAACATGAGCTTGTGAAGAGCAAGGGGTCAAACACTTTTCCACCTTCACTTGGCCCATTAGATGGAGGTGACAACTTCTTTGGTGATTTTCCTCTATTCAACCAGAATGTATTAGTAATCTTATATTGATTAGTAATCCACAATATAAAGGGGGCCCTTAACAAGAATGTGCAATCCACAATTCATAATTCGGGTTCTAGTCAAAATGGATCCAATGACAAAAATGGATCTGGTGGTTCAAGTCATAATAAGGGGGAAAAAGGAGGTCATGATCACAATCATGGTCACGAGCATCAAAGGAAGGATGATAGATGTCAGTGCGGAGCAAGTTCTACTTCCTCTTCCCCCCATCATCATCTTCTTCATCATCTTGCTTAGATCATGGCCGTAGAGCGCATAACCATGATGGAGGTGACTAATGGGACCATAACAACAAAAGGGACCATCGGGATGGTCACAACCGAAGGCATGGACAATCTAGGGAGACCCACTACCATGAAAGAGGGGTTAGTAGAGAACATCGTAGGCACCATCATCATGGCCTTGATGAACCTCTACTTGCCACTCGGAGCACGTTAAACATTGCAGAGGCCGTGAGGATTCCAACAAGGCACATAAAGGAGAGCAAAATAAAGAGGCTGGACATGAACAACATTCCTCGGTTTGAGGGAGGCTACAATGCTAATCTGAAAAATCATCTCCAGGCCTTCCAAGATGCATGTGCCTTATAGAATATTGACAATGACTGGTAGAAGTTGAAATTATTTCCAAGAACATTCATAAAGGAAGCAGAAAATTGGTGCCGATCCTTAGAGCCAGAATCAATCAGGCAATGGAGTACGATGTTGGAACTGTTCAATGACAAATATCAAATGTACCTCTAAGTATCCAATTTGAGGAAGCAAATCCAAGGGTGGAAACAAGGAAACCATGAGCCCTTGGATGCTGTCATTAGCCGATACTATTCTCTATTGCATAGGTGTCCTAGCCATGGATACTCTTAGCTTGATCAACTTTGCCATATCATAGATGGGTTGTAATCTGAAACAAGGAAGACCCTTGGCATCTATGCCCAAGGGAGATTGACAAAGTTAAGCATCTTTCAGATCCAAAAGTTAATTGAGCAAGTAGCCAAGGAGGAAGGAGAATTGAAAAAGCGAGAAAGTGCATAGGAATACAATAGGGACCCTTCTATTCACAAAAGGAAGGTTCGATTTTGTGACAGTGAGGATGAATTAACCAATGATGAGGTGGCTAATCAGAAAACCTTGCCACTCCAAAAATTGCAATTTGAAATCATGGCTAAGGTTGAATAATTATGGGACTCCATGGACAATAGGTTTTAGGCTATCTTAAAAAGAGTCCAAGGAGCAAAGTGGTAAGCGTGAGCACCAAAGACGTAAGGAAGCTGAATGTGCCATATCCAAGGGTAAGGGTAAGATGGCTATGATAGAGATAGTTGTGAATAGTGACTTAGATTATGATGGTGGGTGTGACATCTGCCAGTATGAACATCCTAAGGGATGTTTCCCAATTGTGTCACACTTGCAGGAATCTAGGATATATGTCTTACATCCATGACTTGCACAAAGGCAAACACCCAAAAAATTTCCTTATCCACAAGGCAACTCTTGATAGTTCAACCAACCATAGCAATACTATCCAAGTGGAACTCCACCACAACCCTACAAATTGTATTAGTAATGGTAGTAGCCACAATCATGGGTGATGACACCTCCAAGACAACAGTACCATTACCAGTAGCCAGATCCCTATGGTTACTATGTTTAGCAACCTACATCTCCACAGGGACTCTTCTGGTCATGTTGCCACTTACCAACCTCACCACTACCCTCCTGAAGTATACCAAAAACCCTACCCAAGGAGGGATGTCACATACTATCCTCATGCTCCTCCTATCCCTACACCTACTCCTCCATCTCTTACATAGCTATCACCTACTCCATCCATGCAAGGTGAGTTACGTACCCAACCACAGCAAAGAAACACTACGAGGACAGCTAATCTATAACCGGTTAATCCACCAAGTGGGTCAGAACCATGAACAAAGAAAAGAGCCTTCTTCTAACCTCGTAGTCCACCAAGCCCTCATACACATCAATGGTTGGTAATCCTACTCCTCGACCTTCCTCTATCTCACCTTTATCCGAGTCCCCTTTAAACCAAAATCCCTCTCAAATCCATACTGTAATGTTGACCCATGCTTTATCTAATTGGATTTTAGTTGGTAACCTACCCAAGAAGTTAGCTGATCCTTGGCATCCCCTAGTATATTTGCAAATTGCTGGGAATGAGCCTTGTAAAGTTCTTTTTGACTCTAGTTCCAGTGTTAATCTAATCTTGCATGAAATGTACACGATGTGGAACCTTCCTCCCTTGAAGAAGAGCAACATCTGGTTAGAACTAGCGGACCAGTCCATCACTATTCCATTGGGACTGGTAGAGGACATCGTAACCACTGTTTGTGGGTGGTCATATCCCACCGACTTCCTAGTAATCAAGGTGGAGAACTACAAGGGGGACTTCCCAATTATTATGGGAAAGATGTGGTTAAGTATAGTTGATGTCCAAATGGACATTAGAAATCTTTCCTTGGAGATATCTAAAGTAAATGAATTTGGAAAGATCAAGAAGAAGAGCATTCCATGTATTGCATATAGTGATCCAGGGTGCCATTGTGTGTAGAAGTTATGGTCAGTGAAGTGAACATCTATCTCTGCATGCAAGTAGTGTGCACCAGAAGCTGAAATCCAAAGATGTCTCTACGCAACAACCACAAAACAAGAAGGCACCCAGTGGCTGATAGCTAATTCTAGCAGTAGTACATTTTGCATGGAACCTATTGAGGGCCTAATATATGAACATGCTGCAAGTATGGATGATCTCGAGAAAGTTCATTACCAGCTATTTGAAGGAGTAAATGATGAGATCAATTGAGGAGAGTTGGAGATTCTTGACAATTTTAAAGAATAACCTCTTGAATTAAAGACATTGTCGACTAGAATGAAATATGTGTTTTTGAAAAATGCAAGGTTAATCATTATTAATGTCAAGCTTGCTGTAGAACAAAAGAAAATGTTGATGAAGGTTGTGGAAAAATGGTCAACAACCTTTGCCTAGTTATATTTTGAGCTAATTGGTATAGATTTAAGAATATGCCAACACTGAATATACACTGGCCCTACTATTAAGCTGAAATGACAGCCACAACGATGTTTTAATCCCAAATTAAAGTAGATTGTCAAAGAGGAGATTGAACAACTCCTCAAGGTAGGATTCATCTACCCTATCGCAGATAGTGAGTGGGCTAGTCCACTCGTGATCATGCCTAAGAAAGGAGACAAATGGTGGGTGTGCATCGAATTTTGGCTACTCAATATGGCAACTTTCAAAGATTATTTTTCATTGTCTTTTGTTAACCAAATGCTAGACACTATTTCTAAGCACAATTATTATAGATTTTTGGATGGTTATAGTGGCTATAACCAAATCTAGATTGCACCAGAGGACTAGGCAAAGATGACTTTCACAAGTCCTTGGGGGACTTTTTCTTATCGTTAGATGTCATTTGGTCTATGTAATGTCCAAGCCACATTTAAATTATTAGTCCTTAGCATTTTCCAACAATAAATTAGTAGTAAGAAAGAAGTCTTCATGGATGACTTTTCTACCTATGGAGCTATGTTCAAGTGAGCCCTAGACCACCTTGAGCAGGTGTTGAGGAGATGTGTCGAAACAAACCTTTGGCTCAATTGGCAAAAGAGCCATCTTATGCTCTAGGAAGGCATACTCTTAGGGCAATGTATCTCAAAAGAAGGAATCGAGGTAAACCCTAAAAAAATAAGGGTCATCTAAGGAATAACCCATTAACCAGAAACAATTAAAGAAGTGTAGTTATTCCTTGGTCATACTGGCTACTACCAACGTTTTATCAAGAATTTCTCCAAAATCGCCAAGCTATTGGTGGAATTAACAAAGAAGGATGCATCATTCATCTAGACCCCTACATGTGAAACAACATTTTAGCAACTGAAGCAGAAGCTTATTGAAACCCCAATTCTACAAGAACCTGATTGGTCCAGTCCATTTCATGTGATGACTAATGCATCAAATTATGCTTTGGGGGTAGTGCTTACATAGTTGGATGATCAAAAACATACATATTACATTCATTGTGCAAGCCAAAGTATTATAGGTGCACAGCTAAACTACACCACCACAAAAAAGGAATTGATGGTAGTGGTGTTCACATTAGAAAAGTTTAGGCACTACAGGCTTGACTATAAAGTGTTTGTGCACACAGATCATAATGCCATCTACTTTCTAAGCCCCCGTGTCATATGGTGGCTCATGATTTTGCAAGAGTTTAATCTCACAATGGTAGATCGAAAAGGTATGGAAAATGTGGTCACTAACCACCTATCATAGCTGAGATGGGATGACAAGGAGAAAGAGAGCCCCTTATCTGATTAATTCCCTGATGAATCTCTCCTTGCAGGGGCTATTAATGCATAAATTATTTATGAACCAAAATGGTACAACATCATCATCACTTATCTACTCAAGCAAGAATTGTCGTAAGGGTTGGACACTAGCAAGAAATAACAATTTCTTCACTAGGTCAAGCATTTCATGGAAATTAATGGGAACCTTTACAAAGTCTATCCCAATGGCCTGGTACACTGGTGTGCCCTTGACATAAATCAACTGTGCATTCTCCAAGATGCTCACAAAGGTCCTTGTGGGGGCCATTATGCTAGGAGATGCACAACTATAAAAATTCTCATGACGAGATATTACTAGCCAACAATTTTCAGGGATGCACACTAATTCATCAATGCTTGTGATCATTGTCAAAGGGATGGTGGAATGACAACTCGAATGGAGGGGCCATAGTAATGGATTTAGCCTCTTGAGCCATTTGATATTTGGGGCATTGACTTTATTGGTCCCATCACACCTCATCAAATGGGAAGGCATATATAATAGTCACAGTTGACTATTACACTAAATGGGCAAAAATAATAACTGTCATTGATTGTACATCCACTACTGCTGCTCGGTTTGTACAAAAAAATATCATTAATAGGTTTAGTATGCCTCGTGCATTAATTTCTAATAATGGAACTCATTTTATAGGTGCCACTTTCCAAAAACTTATGCAGCACTTGGGGGTTAAGCATAAACTCACAACACCTTATCACCCTCAAGCCAATGGCCAAGCTGAGGTCACTAATTGGGAGATAACAAAAATTCTAATGTGCACCATTAGCAAATACTGAAGGGACTGGAGCACCAAATTAAATGATGCCCTTTAGGCCTATCGCTCTATATGGAAGCTTCCCATAGGTTACTCTTCCTATGAGCTCATGTACGGAAAACTACCAATACTGCCCATCCAATTTGAGCTCTGTACACTCTCTATAGCCTATGACCTTGACCTGAATCTAAGTCTAGCACAGAAAGAACAATTAATGAACCGCAACTTACTAGACAAAAATTGGTTAATGGCCCTATCATCCAACAAAATGTGTAAGGCATTCAACAAGAAATGCTAGGACCTCAAAATAAGAAAAGTCAAGTTTCAACCAGGAGACAAGGTCCTCTACTGGAATCCTGCACATGTACCTCAACAAACCAAACTTCAAATGTTGTGGGAAGAACCTTACATTATTGATGAGACTTTTCCATCTTGGGCCATGATTATCTATAAACCTGATATATCAAATAAGAAACAATTAGTCAACACCCAACAATTGAAGCCTTTCCATGAGCCCAAGCTAACCAACTCAATTGACACCTCACCAGATGGACAACCACATTCAATATTTCATATCTTCCCCTTCCAACTTATTCATGGGGGAGATGGCCACCCATACTAATACTTTTCATAGCTCCTCAATCTTTTGAATTTTTTTGTTTTACACATTCTTGGTTTTACACCTTTTTATTTTTTAGGTTATTAATCTTTTCTAAATTTTTGTTTTACACCATCGTTAGTATATTTGATATTTATTGCATACTCTTATACCTTATTCTATATTTTCTTGTGTTTGGTGTGTGTCTCTACTCTTTTTGCTAATAAGATGTCAGGTACAATGGTAATGTGCTACTCGATGATGGTATGTTTTATTTGTAATTTGATTGTTGATGTTTGGTTTCTAACTTTGAATGTCGTCACTAATGACTAGGACATGGTTTCTTTTCATATAATAAGCAGTGAGTCCACATCATCCACCCATCTACATACTCTATGGTTTTCCTTGTTTTGGAAATGTGCAGTCCCTTTTTCATTAATGCAATCTTAATAAATTGGTGACTTGTGTAGTTTTCAAAATTGGAAAGGAATCAAAGGTTTGGATAGGGTGTGACTTTAAAGGGATGTGGTATTCTTTGTACTTTTTTGTTTTCCTATGTGTGGAAGTGTTCTTGTGAGGTTCTCACTATTGTGTATCATACCACAATAGGAAGTCAAATAAGTCCTTGCATCGTGTGGTCCTCATCAAGAGAAAGAGAGAGAGAGAGATAGAGAGAGAGAGAAGAAGATGATGATGATGAAGGTTTAAAGCATACCCCTTGGACAAAATAAATGTGAAAATGCATGGGTCTTTGCATGGTGTCGTTCCTATTCAAATAAAAGAAGAAGAAGGGAATTCAAAGCACACCCCATAGACCAAATAAAAGGGCTACAAGCATTGGTTGTGAGACTTATCTTATCTCATCTAACTAAGGTCCTTTCTTACTTCCTACTTTCTCTCCAATTTGGAATGGTGGTTGATTCATGGGAGAATTCTTGTGTCTTAGGGGATGGACTAGTCTTAGAATGTTAATGCAAAGTCACTGAAAGTGGTTGGTTTTGGTCTGGACTGAGGATGGATCCTACCAAGTTATTTGATCACAAACTCCACAAGGGACTTCATGTGACCATAATTAGGAACTCCATTCCATTCTCTCTTCCATCCATTTGTGCTTTTCATGTCTCACCTCACTGTTGGTTTCATGTTGTGATTCAATGTTTTGGTTTGATGTGTCAGGTTTCTTAGTCAATTACTTCTGGGTTTTTGTACTTAACTTTCCGTAACTATTAATCATCCATGGTGCCCATGAACTCCTTAGTTTGAAGTTATGCAAGGGCATCAAAGGCCTATGCCTACTTTGGGGAGGATCCACTTGCATATCCTTTGGTTTTGTTAAGTTAAGTTAATTAACTTAGACATTGTTACATTTGAATTCTTTTTATTTAACCCATCCATGTCATCCAATTGTACACATCTTCAGAACTATTTTTAGTGAATCCTTCTTTTTATTATTCTGAATTTCTATACCTTCTTTCCAGTATTCCTTGTGTTAAGCTTTTTCTGAATTTTATGGACCACTTCTCTTACTTAACCCATTTTTTAGCCTTTCCACTAACATTATCAAGCAACCAATCTACCACAATCACAACTTAGAAAAAATCACTAACGAGGAAAGGTATTCAACCGCAATGTGTTACACTATATATACTAATCCTTGATTTTGTTGTGATTGCAATGGGAAACATGAACTAGAAGTGGGACTATCTTCACCGAAGAGGATGCAACAATATCACTTATGGGAGATTGTCCATGACTATTGGATCTTTTTTGCCTCTCCCTCATTCTTCTATTGCCAAGATGGGTTGGATGTCCATTCGATCCAAGGGCGTTCTTTCCTATTGTCATGAACATCCAATTTTGTACACAATTGTAATGTTGTATCCATGAGCACTTCTATATTTTTTTATTTTCTTTGTGGCACTTTGCATGTTAGTTGAATAGTCAACACCTCCTAATATATTTTGTAAAGTACTTGTTCCTCTTCTTTTGTACTTAAGGACAAGTTTTCATTCAGTTGTGGGGGTATGATGAATTATGTTTTTCATAAGCTCTAATATTGAAGTAGCTACGATATTAGGTACAAGATATCAAGTACACGATATCGTGGCTCAAGATGCAATATCATGCATTTCATATTGCAGGGTTATTCCCAGGTCTATAAATACAACCCCCAGGCGCATGATTGAGAGTAGTTTTTGGCAGTCAAGTAGCGAAACTCATGCATTTTGTTCATTTGAGAGTTTGAATATTTTGAAGTGCCCATAGTAGGAGGTCTAAGTGTGATTGAATCTTTATTTAAGCATTGATGTACCTAAACAACCCATTATGTTGGCAATAAAGACGAGCTCTTTGATTCATCCTTGTAGCACTTGAGACTTTCTTTCTTACACATTTATATATATTGTGATTTCATGTAGTTTATATTAATGTTATTCATGTAGTAATTAATTTTGATTAATTAAGCAACCGATTAAAAGCACAACCCCTTCGAGCATACGTGTAACACTTGGTAGCTCAGAAACGGTTAGCGTTTGACAACCCAACAATATTTATATGAAGTTTAGGATGTGTTCAAAAAGTTGGGACAATTACCTGTGTTAGGCTAGATTAGACAACAGTATACTTAACACTTAGTTACTCTCACTTTTATTCCTATTTTAGGTGATTAGTTTATAAAACAAAAAATAATAAAAATCTTATGCCTTAGTTGCACTTAACCATACACTTGCATTTCACAAGTGAGACTAGGAAGACAACAAACGGACAAAACAAACTCACTATTTAGCTCTAGTGTACTTGGTAATTAAATTCTATGGAATTCAACCAGATCACGCGTTAACGCCTATGATTTGTATGGTTGGGCATAGGGGTACCTCACCACTCATCAACCCTACAATGGTTTCCACCATCAAGGTTGTGAAATGGTCCGTGCAGTACCTAGGCTTCACACATCTCACAAAGTGACTACCATCACTTATTGATTGGGTTGCTTGTTTATTCATATTATCTAAACTAACTATATCCACAATAATGCCCAACTGTAAGGACACACAAACCCCCCTCAAAGAAATAAGGATCACTCACATACATGAGCTCAACTAAACTACTTCAGTAGTTATATTTGTTAGTACCTTAATAAGTAACTCAGAAAACATAGAAACCATAAGCACACTACCTACATTACTACATTATATACATTATGTTTATATGCATGTGTTAATAAAGAAGATGCCAACCCTATATTATGTCCTGATCACAATCAAAAAAGTACTAGGATCAAAACTAGATGATGAGCAATGACTTGTTGTCTATTATATAACCTAGTTGTATACATGAATCATTGCATTTTTGTATTGGAATGTAGGAATGGTTAGAGTCTTAGAGTCATATAACTTATTGTTAGCTTAGTGAGCACCTGTGATGGCATAGCTTTTATGTCTATGCATTTGGTGATAAAAAGAAAAGAACATGCCATGACTATTAGTGGAAAGTCATGATTGTGTTTATATAATAATATAACTAGTGCACTTCTATAGACATGAAGTAAGTTATTCATGTAATTGCTAAGAAAGAGTGGAATTAAATATCTAGCTGAAGAATAGGCAAGTATTGGGCAAGGTGAATGTTACACCCTCAAATTTAGCTTAATTTCCTTAGTTAATTTCTCTTAATTTTCTTGATTATTGTTATCTTAATTACTTATTTTATCATTAATTTTTTAATTAACTTAGAACCCAAACAAACAAACACACTTGAGCATTATGCTTCTCTAATCATTACATCAATTATAACAAAAGGAAGGGATCAGGGAGGCATCATTATGGGGAAATCAAACTTGACCCTTATACAACATGGATGTACGTATTACAAAATTATAGAAAATCTCTAAGAAAATTTAGATTCTTCAATATTTAGCCATTATGTTGCACTAATTACATCATCCTCCTACCTCCAACACTTACACTAGCTTCATCTCTATGTAGCGACATGTAGGAAGAGTTGACACTCTCCAAGTAGTCATATCCATCTTCTTGTCCTTTTCAAGGCATAATTGGAGTGGGCCATCATAGTTGCTTCAAACTATTAGATCATATTAAAAAATTAACTAGCAAAGGATAGACTTATCACACATGAGGTATCTAGTCTAATGTTAAGTCAAGCCAATAATGAAATTTCAAATCTTGCTTTGCTACCCCAACTCTTGCTATAAAAGATAATAGCAAATAGCCAAGCCTACCTAAAATCTCTTCATCATCAGACATCCTAAAACATCCTCATCATTAGTTTGTCTCCAATGGTAGTAATCAGTGATTATGCTTCCAAGTAACCTTACCAAGCTTGCAATAGTCTTGTGGCCTAAGAAAGAAGTTCTCAAATCCTAGATTGCATGATAGGGGCCACTACAACCACCTTTATTGCTTTTTTCCAGCAACGTAATCTACTAACCATAGCCCAAAGCCTAATTTTACTTTTCTTCTATACTAACTAGGTCTAAGTCTCATCTAGGAGTACATGCACATACCAACTTCCAAAGCACCTAACTCATCCTTACCTATGCCTCATACCACGTTGAGACTAACCATTGCTAATTTGTTACTTAGCCTTGTATGTGTCCCATACCATGCTAAGAGTATTTGTTGCTATTGAGGTTATGTTGCTTATATCTTTTGTAGCTTTTGCCATATCTAAATCAACCACTATCCTTCAAGATCTAACAACTAAGGTAACTCTAGCAACCATAAGACTTAGAAAAGGTATTAACAAGAATTATTAGCATTAGACCTAAGAAGGAATTTAAAACAAATAACAAATCTACTAACTTCTCGAAATGACAAGATATTTTCTATTGACAAACAAGCCTCTCAGGATCTAAAATGCAAAGCACCAATAAGCTTAAGATAGAAGAAGACATGAATGGAAAATGATGGTTGAGAGAGGAACCCACACTACTTATAAAGGCCAAATCATAAATATCCATACTTGGCTTTTAGAATATTCTAACTTAAGACCTAGTAATCAACCTGCACCATGTGATAGATTCAAGATAAATATAAACATCATCTTTAGTAGGGCCCATATCCATTCAACCTATCCTTATCTAGAGACAACAAGGCTAGAATCATAACATATCAATTAAAATGCAAGGAAATAAAATCTCATATTAACTAAAAATATAAGGAAGTGAGACTTGTTAAATAGAAATCATGTTAGTAGGATCTCAAGCCAATTCAACTAATAATTAAGTCTCATGTGTGGTTAAACTATTAATGAAGGGTCATGCCAATAAAGATAATAATTATGCAATTAAAATATAAAATACTTGTAGAAGTGAAAGTGCAAAGTCTCATATCTAACATCATCACAAAGAAGTAAGACTCATTAAAAGAAAATCATAGTGTAGTTACTCCTTCTACATCTAGTTTATTAGATCCAATGTGTTGTAAATAAAATTGTCTTTTGTCTTCCACATTAGTCCATATTTGTGTTAAAACCTTTTGCTTGACTAGTTGGTGAATATGCTTAGGATATTACTACATGTCATCCCAAGAGATATTCCATTTTCTTGACCATTTCATCCCTTGAAAATAGAATATCTCTTAGGAGGATGTGCAGCAAAAATCCTAAGCATATTATAGCCAAGGCATATAGCTAAGAGGATTATTTAGGTACCCCAAGGAATATAGCCAATAAAATTGTTTAAAAGAATTTAAGAATAATATAATGGTGTCATATTAGTATACCCTTAGGATTGAACCTATAACACCCTTATTAATTATTTATAAAATATCCTATAAATAACTAATAGAGATGCTACAAAACCCAAGGATCCAATTTTAACCTTGATTTACTAACTCAAAAGGAAGCAACAAAATGGATAAAAATTATTAACTAGATGCATAAATATACTAAAGCAATATAGTGTAATAAAATTTTATAATCCTCATATATATAATTAAATAAAATTTATTTAATGAAAAAGAAGAATTGTGCAGCCACAAAACTATAGATGTTGAAAAATTCCACTAGTTACCTTATTAGAAGGTGTGTAAAATAATGATCCTAACAAATTAAATAATTAAATTTATAACAATCATAACTAATAACATCCAAAAATAAAGTTATTCATGTTTGAAGTTTATCAAATTAAATAAATAAAGTAAAATAATAAAAAAAAATTAATATCTAATACATAATATTAAATTTCCCTAAACATATTATGCACACTGAAATGAAAAATGTTCCTTGCAATCTCATAGTCCTAATGACATAGATGGAAAATTCATATCTATCATAGTTTATTGTCTATTCATAAAAATAGGTACATAGCTCAAATATCCAAAAAGTGTAAAATGTTTCTATTTTACAAAGATACAAAAAATACAAAAATTATTTTTCAAATTCAGAAGTTCTATTTTGTATAGAATTGATCCATCTTTCATTCCATGTCTCTCTTCTAGAGATTCCCTGCCTACTCTAGGCTCTCTGAATCAAAATGTAGGAGTGAGAACTCGTCAAATAAGAAAGGTTATTATATTTCCCTCTTCATGAAGCATAAAAGTTCATGTCCAAAAGTCTTAGGTTATTAGCTAGACAAGATTTCTAATAAAATATTCAAAAAATATTTTAGGGTCTAGAAATGTCACAAATTTTCCAAAAGATTCAAAAGAAATCTAAAAATCCAAAAAAATGTATATTTTATTTAGGCATCTTTGAAGGTTAGGTCTTGGTTATCTTCGCTGCCAACAAAAACCTTCAAATCTTAGAATAACCTCACTACTATAAATAAATTATCCTTTAAATTATTTAAATATCCAAAAATATTATAAATTTATCCAACAAAAATCCAAAGAATGTATATTTTAATCGAGGATCTCCGAAGGCTAGGTCTTCGTTACCCTCATTGCTAAAGGGACTCACCAATAGCTCTTGAAATAATCTCACTACTATCATTGGATTATATTTATGACCCCAAACATGTCACTCATGGTCAGGTCTTAATAATAGCCTCACTACTAACATCCTCAATGGCTGAGGCACACATATCATCAGAAAAATAGGTCTTGACTATGCCACATTGGAACTCCACTAGACTCAACTACTCAGTGCCATGGTCTTAGCTAAATCCATAGCCTCACATGAACTTACTAATGGGACTTGATATCGCATGGGCTGCGATATCGCGTCCACCGCGATATTGCATCCCCCGCGATATTACAGTCAACTGCAATGTCTATAAATAAGAAGCAGCTCTCCCTTGTTTAGGCATTAGTTTAGTTCCTTAGTGAAACTCTGGCAGTTTGATCCCTCGAGAGATAGAATTATTGTCCTTTGTCTACCCACAGTGTGGTGAATGTAATTGTATGACATCCTTTATTCAAGTGTGATGTACTTGGACACACACATGACCGGCAATAAAGATCAAGATTACTTCATCATTGCATCATTCACTTTGTTTATTTATTTAATTTTTATTCACTGCTTTCGTAGTTAATCTCTCTCACCCTTATCTCCTAGAACGCGGAATGAGTACGACTTAATTACGAGCATTTAAGTGTGACTACTTGGTAACCCA
>MNCI01003070.1:922743-949684 GCA_015680685.1 Gnetum montanum
CACATGGAATAACATTGATAATGGGTGGCAAAAACTCAAGCTCTTCCCTATGACACTCGTTGACCAAGCAAAAGTATGGTATAGATCATTAAAACCAAATTCAATACGACGCTAGTCAACAATGGTAGAGGTCTTTAACGAAAAATATCAAACCTACGCAAGAGTGTCGGTCTTGAGGAAACAAATCCAAGAGTGGAAACAAGCACAACATAAACCCTTGGACATGGTCTTAGAAAGATATTACGCACTATTAAACAACTATCCAGGCCATGGGTTTTCCAAGGAAAGGCTAATGTACCATATCATTGATGGGCTACATAATGAAATAAGAGAGACCTTAGGAATGTATGCCCAAGGTCAACTATATGAACTACGAATCCATCAGGTCCAGGAGCTTATTAAGCGGGTAGCAAAAAAAGAAGGAGAATTGGCTAGATGGGAGAGTGTTGAAAAACATCAATGAGACCAAAATCTCAACTTAACAAAGGTCCATGATCATACAAAGGAGAAATCAACCAATCTCAATGTGGAAACATCATCTTTGCCAACACAACAAACATTAGAAGAAGCCAAGGTGAAGATCAATAAGATGTTGGAATGGACATATCAAAAGTATGGAGAATTTATCGATATAATTCGAGATAGAGTTTTAACAACCCAAGAAGCAAGACAAAACATTAGACAATCAGAAAGAAGGGATAAGGAAAATAAGAGCTCAACTACCAATCATACGTATGAATGTAACATATGCGTGTACGATCACCACAAAGGCCAATGCCTAATATTGTTACATCTACAAGAGCATTGGGGAAATACGCTACACCTAGAGTTCGTACAGAGATACTGTGTTCGATCACAGTGGCAATAATCCTAGTCGTGGGGGAATCCACCCTAAGACTGGAGACACTCTTCATATCATCCGAATCCAAACGCTTACCTTGTTCAACATCCTATTTCTCCAACTGGGCCAACACACTTTATCTCATCATAGTACTATTCTCCACAATACTATCAACCCATGCCTCCAACACAACCACCACCTTTTGTATCTTATACACCTCCTAACTTTCAACATTCTCACCCTTTCCCTTCCTCCACAGTGCCACCAACTGTTCCTAAGGTGCCTGCACCATAGCAACAACCCACGAACGTTACTTGTGCTAATACTACCAATAGTAGTGAGAAACCTCCTCAACATCCAAAGCGTCCCTTCTTTAAACATGGCCATAAGAAGGGACAACATAATTCTAAGGCCACTGCATCCTCTAACTCAGCAAAAGCCCCACACTGTGGTGCACCCTTACCTTTGAACCCAACGCCTCATGTAACTTCATCAGGGCCACCAACTCACACTCCAACAATAATACGGCCCAATGAACACAAGAATGGAGAGCGAAAACCCAATCCTTGCATACCATCTAACGGTTCCAAATATCATAGTGGGTTAACTCGTTATCCAGGAACTACATCGTACAAATTGCCCCACTATGCTTACTATAATCAAGTGTGTGAACCCTAATGGGGTAAATATGATCGGGCCCCAATACTTCCAACATGCAAGGATCCTCATTTTCCATTTATTAATCCTTGCTATCCTCAACCAATTAGTTATGGGGGACATCCCCCATTTTAATAACAAGCAGGATTAATAATTTTTTTTCTTTAATTTTTCAATTTTTGTTTTCCATTTTTTCATTTTTCAATTTATTTTTTTATCTTTTTATCTTTTTTATCTTTTTTTTTGGTATTTTTATGTTTTTTATAAGTAATCTCATCTATGAATAAAAAAATCATCTGGATCATTGGTTGAGATGTGTTCTATGTTATTAAGTCTTGAGTGATCAATTATGTGGACAGTAAGCCCATTACACCCATCATCCATTCTACAAATAAGAGGTTCTGTTCGAGGGTACATATATATTTTCTTGACATTTTTATGTTGGGAAAAATGCTAGTCTAATGCATGATGATAAATTAAATTTTTATGGAATTTTTATTTTATTTAACTTCTAATTAGAATTAAATTGTTTGTAAATTTATTAGTAATAAATATGGAATTATATTCATCTTTTCCTGCTAGTGATAGGCTCATCCTGCTAAGTAGGGTCTCAGGAGGGTTGGTAAATGAGTGAAAGCCTAACCTCTTTGAGTGGTTGCACATAGGCTCAAACCCAAGTTTCTGACTTGAGAAATGAGCACCTTACCATCACTCCAAATAATGGTCCCTTACTTAAATCATAATAAGCAGCAAATGCAAATCATACTTGAGGCATTAATATTCATCTCTTTTGAAAATCAACACCCTCCCCTCCATTGATGTGTAAGAAGAGTCTTGGATTTTTATCACTATCTCCTCATCTTGATAAAAATAAGAATCAAACGATCCTTCTGACTTGAAATGATGTTAGTGTTGTTTTACCTACCTAAGGCTATTGTTTGACATCATGCATTTGATAAGGAGGATCATGGAATAAGGATGACCGGATGAGGTGTCGGAACTCTGAACTAGATGCTCCATGGCTATTTCCAAAAGAAAACAAGTGGCCATGTAATCTATTTACCCACAAGAAGCAAACATTTATTAGTGACGTAAGTGTTACAAGGTAGTTTCTTTTCTAATGCTTTGAAATTAACAATTGTTTCGTACAGCATCATCATCGCTCAATTTTTACTACAAAGGCAAGTAGCTGGATCTGTGGATCATGAGATAATCTAGATGTTTCTTGTAGTATTGATTAATTAATTATCACACTATCGCTTAATCCATTCACTATGGTTGCTCACACTTTGCATAATTGCATGCACTGATTTGATAAAGACATCATTACAATTCACTTGATTATAGCATGTGATTAATAGTTTGCAAGTTATAGGATCAATTTCAATGAATATTTTATTACAATAAAGTCCTAACTTATTTATGGATGCATGGAAACGATATGTTCATACCACCTGACCAAACTTTAAAATGAAGGCACCAAAATGATAATTAGATTTTTTCCCCATAAAGCTTTAAAACATGTTTATAATTTTTTTAATCCAAAATGATTTCTCAATCCATGTGTCAAAGCCAGGGTGACGCACGAAGATGGTATGATATATACACTAGAAGAATAGAGCAGGGAAAAAATTGAAAAAATAGGTCATTACGTACACATAGATTGTGTCTATTCCACACACACCAAGAAGCTAAACAATACTAAATGGTGGAGATGTGCCTCTTTAACTTCTCTATCGGGGTGCGATGTCATGTACCCACACCAGCTTGATGGGCTTGCGCCATCAGCCCATCAGCATCAACAACAGTAACAATTTCATCAGTTTTAAAATCTCAAGGTTAAGTTTAAGTTTTTGGCATTTTATGTTTTGATTTAACGGTTCCATAGGAAATTTTAGGAACCCGAGTTGAGTCAGCACAACTTTTATAATAAATCTTATTTTTAGAAAGAAATCAACAAATTCAAGTATAATTCAACTAGACTTGCCTATTTATTGTGATTCTTAAAACATGGGGGTTCAACATATTTCCTAACTATTTAAACATTACTATTTCCCAACTATTTAAACATTACTATTACCAACCATCATTCATTTTTATTTTTTTTGTCCTACTTCTCTATTTTTTAAAATGCTACCAAAAAATAAGGTGAGCGTACGCCTTATCTATTGCTCTACGTCATGTGCCAGTCTTGTCTATTATAGTGCTGATCTTGAAAAGAACACAGAATCAAGATGGACTACGGACCCACCAACATTATAAGAAGTGATGTTATTTGTTAGATATCAGTGAAAACCTTAGCAAGCATGCCATGTTCCACACTTAAATACTGAGAGAGAGACACCAACACCATACATAGATGACATCCAGGCCCTCATTTGACAGCTTGAAAAGAGAGAGAGAGGAAAGAAAATGAGGTGTGTTGTTGCTTATGTGCACACCATTGTTCATCCATGGCCATATGATGTGTGTTCCTTGCATAACTCCTTCAACTCCAATTCATCTTGAGTGCTCCCTCCTATCCCAATCCATTGTTCATGTGATCACCATTTGTACATACAACACAGTCACAAATTAGCAAGGATAGATAAGATATAATGTGATTGATACCTTGCCTTGATATTAAACACATTCGCTAGGTTGTAGGTATGGCAGATACCGGTGACTACCTAAGGTGTAGGGGTGAGATACATAATGGAATGGAAAAATTTGTGATAGGGCCCCCATGACTAAGAGCAAACCTCCAGTAGCGATATGGTGGAAAACTTAAAGAAGAAGAAAGATGAGAGAAATAACAATGATGAAGCCAATAAAACAAAAATGGATGTCATGGATGGGGTGAAATGGGAGATGGTTGATTGCAAAAAATGTTTAAGGGAAAAAACTTAACAATTGCATCATAACGGAATGCCAGTGGGTCCCTCCCAAAGTAGGCTCATGCCCTTTATGCCCTGACAAACCCACAAACCAAAGAGTCTGTAGGCTCTAGGAATGACATATGGAAATAATGGTTAAGAACTTACCTACAAGAATTTATCAAAGAATAACAATGTGTCAACCAAGATATAGACGAATCACAAAATTGGCAATGAGGTGGAATATGGAAAGCAATACAGAAAGAGAGGAGAGAATGGAATGGAATCCCAAAATTAAGGTTGTGTATAGTCCCTTGTGTAATATGTGGTTAAGGTGACTTAATAAAATTCTGCCCAAATCTAGATTCAAACTAACCACATCCAGTGACCTTGCATTAAGACACTTGACTAATCCATCCTCTTGAAGTAGCAAGAATGCTTCTACAAAGCAACTACCAATCCAACAAGAAAAGAACAGAGAAGCAAGAAGAAACAAAGGGTCGTAGTTAGAGGGAACTTTTAGGCATGGGTAATATGTCTTTCTAGTGCCATAACTAGTGCTTGTAGCCCATGTTTCTTTATTATGTCTAAGGGGTGTGCTTTGAATTCCCACCAGTTTATTTTATTTTATTTTTGTGAGAACCACAACATGCAAAAACTTATTTGATTTAATCAACTTCCTAATATTAGTTAGTAGCGAAATGGTAGAAGGCTTTATGAAAAACATCCAAGTATCCAAGAAAATAGCCAGCACAAATGCATTGAATCCCTTTGAGCTCACATCCTTTTTCATCCATTTGAATATTTCCTTAGTTTGAAGAGTACTAAGGCACCAAATTCATTAATAAGTTTACTTAGAAAAGGGACAGTACATTTCCAAAACAAGGGAGACCATAGAGTTGCATGGATAAATGGATGACGTGGACTCATTGCCTGTTCTATCAAAAGAAACCATATGTTAGCATCAACATTGAAAGTCAAAGGTAAAAACCAAACATTAGCAATCAACACCATTATAGTCCACCCCACCATCATGAGCACTTATTATGTGACGAGTAAGAATAATCAAAGAAAGAAACAAAGAAGTAGTGAAAATGTTAACGATGATGTAAAACAAAAATAAGTAAATATGAAAAATGTGTAAAACAAAAAAGGTATAGGAAACTAAGGGCTTAGAATGGCTAGTAGTGGTGGCCATCTCCCCCACGACTAAGTTGGAAGGAGGAGATTCAAAATAAGGAGCAAGGTTGTCCATTAAAAGAGGTAGTGTTAGTACTAGTAGTTCTAGGCTCATGGAAGGGTTTGGTTTGCTGGATGTTGACTAATAATGTCTCACCTGAGCTTTCAAGTTTATAGATCATTATGGCTCCTGAAGGAAAAGTTTTATAAATAATATAAGGTCCTTCCCACAGCATTTGAAATTTAGTTCGTTGTGGCACATGTGTGGAGTTCCAATAGAAAACCTTATCTCCTAGTTGGTATTTAACTTTTCTAATTTTCAGGTCATGACGTTGTTTATTAAAGGCCTTGTGGAATTCGTTAGATGATAGGGCAGCTAATCGATTTTCATCTAGCAGGTTAAGGTTCATTAATCGTTCTTTTTATGCTAGATTGAGGTCGAGGTTCAGGTCACATGCTATGGATAGTGTAGAGAGCTTAGCTTGAATAGGAAGCGTTGCAAGTTTATTGTACACTAACTCATAGGGAGAGTAGCCTATAGGGAGTTTCCATGTGGAGCGGTATGCCCAAAGAGCATCGTTTAGTTTGGTACTCCAGTCTCCCCTATATTTGCTAATGGTTCATGTCAATATTTTTGTGATCTCCCTATTGATGACTTCGGCTTGACCATTCACTTGAGGATGATATGGTGTAGTCAACTTATGCTCAACTCCTAAGCGTTGAATCAACTTTCGAAAAGTTGCACTTGTAAAATGTGTAGCATTGTCAGAAATAAGTGCATGAGGCGCACCAAACCTATTTATGATTTTTTGTTGAACAAATTGTGCAATAGTAGTTGATGTACAGTTAGTAACGATAGCTACTTTTGCCCACTTTGTAAAACAATCAACAACAACAACAATGTAGGCTTTTCCATTAGACATTGGTGTAATAGGCCCCATAAAATCAATTCCCCATATGTTGAAGGATTCTAAGGGTTGATTCCATTGTTGTGGACCCCCCATTTTAGCAGTCATTCCCTCATCGCGTTGGCAGCGCTCACAAAATTAGACAAAATGATGAGCATCCGAGAATAATGTAGGCCAATAATATCCTGCAAACAAGATTTTAATGGTTGTTTGTCTCCCACTGTAATGACCCCCACAAGGGCCCTCATGAGCATCTTGGAGAACTTGCAATTGATTTACATTGAGAACACACCATCGGACCAAGCCATTAGAACATACCTTATAAAGATGCTCGTTGATTTCCATGAAATATTTGGCTCAATGAAGAAACTGTTGTTTCTTTTTAACATCTAACCCTTGAAGTGTTTCTTGTGTGAGGAGGTAGGTAAGAATTCTACTATACCAATTTTTCTCTATGGTTAATTGATTATTTACTACACCTACAAAGAGGAGTTCATTACCGAAATGGTTAGAAATTGGATATTCGTCCTCTTTATTGTCCCATCGCAACCAAGATAAATGATCAGCAACAGCATTCTCGATGCCTTTACAATTGATCATCGTCAGATTGAACTCTTGTAAGATCATGAGCCATCGTATGATGTGAGGGCTCACCATTGGTTTATTCATTAGGAATCGTATTGCACTATGATCCATATGTACAAATATCTTATAACCTAATACATAGTACCTAAATTTTTCTAGTGTAGACATCATAGCTATTATCTCTTTTTCTATTGTGGTGTAGTTGAGTTGTGCACCAGCAATACCTTGATTTGCACAGTGGATGTAATAGGGACGTTTTTGGTCATTTAACTATGTAAGTACGAATCCTAACGTAAAATTGGAAGCATCGATCATTCTATGGAATGGCTTGGACCAATCAAGAACTTGTAGAATGGGTGTTTCTACAAGCTTCTATTTTAAGGTTTGGAAGGCTAACGCACATTCCCTAGTCCATTCAAAGGGTGGTTCCTTCTTCGTTAGTTCTACCAATGGTTTTGCAATCTTCAACAAGTTCTCAATGAAGTGTCTATAATAGCCAGTGTGTCCAAGGAATGGCTGGATATCTTTTATAGTTTCAGGTTGACAAGTGATTCCTTGGATGACTTTAATCTTTTCAAGGTCTACCTCTATCCCTATTTGTGAAATATTATGCCCTAATACAATGCCTTCTTAGATCATTAAATGGCTTTTTTGCCAATTGAGCCTTAAGTTGATTTCTACACATCGTTTCAGTACTTGCTCTAATCGGTCCAATGCTTGTTTGAAGTCTACTCCGTAGGTGGAGAAATCATCTATAAAAACCTCCACCCCATTCCCTATTTGCTGCTGAAATATACTTAGAACCAAATGTTGAAATGTTGTTGGAGTATTGCACAAGCCAAACAACATTTGTTTATATGCAAATGTCCCCCAAGGACTTGTGAACCTAGTCTTGGCGTAGTCTTCTAGTGTTATTTGAATTTGGTTGTACCCACTGTAACCATCCAGAAAACTATAGTAGCAATGCCCTACAATGGTATCTAAGACTTGGTCGACAAATGGAAATGGGAAATGGTCTTTAAAGGTTGCCATGTTTAGTAGCCTAAAGTCTATACACACCCTCCATTTACCTCCCTTTTTGGTCACAATGACTAATGGACTAACCCATTCACTACCAACAATGAGGTAGATGAACCTAGCTTTTAGAAGTTGTACAATTTCTTTTTTAACCACTTGTTTAAGCTTTGGATTCAGTTGCCTTTGTGGTTGTCGTCGAGGCTTCATGGAGGGGTCAATGTAAATCCTATGTTGGCATATCCTAGAATTTGTTCCGGTTAATTAGGGATATGACCAAGCGAAGGCCTTCGACCAATTATTTACCACTTCCAACAGTCTTTCTTTTTATTGAGGAGCAAGTTTAGCGTTAATAATTACCGGTTTTCCATTCTTGAGAAATGTGTATTCCATACCAGTGGGTAACGGTTTTAACTCAAGGAGCTCATGCTTAAACTTATCATGGATTTCCAACTTCCCCTAGTTAATATTTTCGTTGTCAGGACTTAGAAGTTGACGATAGACTTGCTCTAATGTGTTTATGCTATCGATGTAGGCAAAAGTCAAGCTCTCAGTTGGTTCCATGAATATAGTTGAATTTCTTTCTTAGTCAACTGTTAGCCACTGGGTGCCTTCTTGCCTTGTGGTTGCTGCATACAAGCATCTTTGTATGTTGGTTACTTGTGCACACTGATTGCATGCAAGCAATGTTAAATGTTGTACAAACTAGGACTTCTGCACGCAATTACACCCTGTGTCACTATATGCAATGCATGGAACTTTCTTCTTCTCAATCTTTCCAAACGTATTTTATTTTGATATTTCTAGGGAAAGATCACGTATTCCTAGGTGCACGTCAATCGTGCTTAGCCATGCTCTTCCCATTATGATTGGAAAGTCCCCCTTATAGTTGTTCACTTGAATCACTAGGAAATCAACTGGATACAACCATTCACAAATAGTGGTGACAATGTCCTCCACTAGTCCTAATGGGACAATGATGGACTAGTTGGCCAACTCTAAACAAATGTTACTCTTTTTTAGTGGAGGTAGGTTCTAGGCTTTGTACATTTCTTGGGAGATTAAGTTAACACCAAAACCTGAGTCCAAAATAGCTTTACAAGGTTCGTTCCTAGTGATTTGCAAATATATAAGAGGACTTTCAAGATTAGATAATTTCCTAGGAAGAGGGTCAGCTTTAATCCAATTAGTAATGACATGAGTTAACATGACCGTATATGTAGGGCATGATTTTTGGTTTGAACAAAGCTCTGAAGATTCGAATGGTGGTGAGGCATTTAGAGGATTAGCTGCTTGTAGCTATAAGGCCCTAGTTGGACTATTGGTTCTAAAGAAAGGTTTCTTTTTTGTGTGGTTGTCTAAACCAATAGTAGGTTGAGGATTGATAGCCCTTGTAGCGTTATGTTGCTGTGGCTGGGCAGGGAGCTCACCCTGCATAGCTGGAGCAGGTGGTAATGGAGTTAAGGGTGGAAGAGGTGCAGCAAAATGAGAAGAATAGTACGTTTGTGGAACATCACCCCTAGGAGAAGGAGTTCTATAGTACTCATGGGTTTGGTAGTGAGGCTGAGGAGTGACGTGACTAGTGGAGTCATGTGGAGAGATCGATTGATGCACGTAGTATCCGTACAGGTCAGCTTAATAGTAAGGGTACTATTGATGTGGTGGTGGCATTCCCCATGATTTTGGGTGTTGCCACTTTTGATACTGTTCAATTGGTTATGGTAGAGTTCCACTTGGATAATATGTTAAGGGTTGGTGGAACTACCTTGGGTTACCTTGACAATAAGCTAACCTTCGAGGTGTTTGCCATCTGTTTAATCATGGGTTTAGTGCATAAACCTTAGACTCTTGCAGATGTGACACTACTGAGCAAAATCCCTTAGGATGGTCATATTGGCATATCTCACATCTACTATCATTTTCTGTGTCTAAATCTACAACCTCTTCAATGATGGCCACTTTGTCCTTACCCTTGTTATGTACATATTTAGTTTCTCTCTCTTTTCTTCTCTCCTGGTCACTACTTTGCTCTCTAGACTCCTTTACTATTTTTAGAACAATTTAAAATTTATAATCTAGGTTGTTCCACATTTGATTTACCTTTTCCGATACTTTCGATGCAAATTTTTGAATGGGAAAAGTTTTCCTATTCACAATCTCTTCAAGTGGTGACTCTTCTTCATCCTCACAAAATTTAACTTTCTTTTTTTAGAGGGAAGGATCTCTATTATACTTCTCTACACTTTCTCTTTTCCTTAACTCACCTTCCTTTTTGGCAACTTGCTCCAAAAATATTTGTACTTGATGGGCTCTAAGCTTGGATAGTCTTCCTTGGGCATAAGTCCCAAGGGTTCTTCACGTTTCGTACCTAAGCCCATCTACAAGATGATGTAGTTGTTCCCTCTACGAGTAACCATGATCGAGGCAACAATGTAACAATTCATAATATTAGCCCATGGCAACATCCAAGGGTTCATGTCCTCCTTGTTTCCATCCTTGGATATTCTTTCATAGTTTGGACACTCGGGAGTATATTTGATACTTTTCATTGAATAGCTCTAACATGGTACAACATCGACGAATGGATTCCAATTCTAAGGACCAATACCAGCTTTCTGCTTCCTTGATCAATGTCTATGGAAACAACTTGAGTTTTTGCTATTCTTTTTCTATATTTTGTAAGGCATATGCATCATTGAATGCTTGTAGATGGTTTTTAGGATCATCATTGTATCTCCCTTCAAATCGTGGGATATTGTTCATGTCTAATCTTTTGATCTTACTATCTTTCTAGTGCCTTGTTGGGATTCTAATGGCCTTTATTATGTCTAACATACTTTGGGTGACAAGTAGGGGTTCATTGTGATCATATTATCTATGGCATCTATGATGCCTATGCTATTCCCTACTCTCCCTTATTTTGTGATGTGTTTCTCTAGAATGCCCCTTGTCCCCTTTCTCGACTAGTTTTTCTATGATCTCTATTTCACCTACCATTATCCTTAGGGTCTTTTCCCTTGCAAGTGCATTCAGATCCTAAAGAAAAGGATGAAGGAGATGATGAAGGTGAAGAGGAAGGAGGATCGGCACCATCACGGTGCTTGCTACCTTCTCTTTGGTGTTCGTGGCCTTGGTTGTAGTTACGATCAGAATGTCCATCTTTATCATGCGTTTGTGTTCCTTTTTCGGACCCTTTGTGTCTATTGGTACCAAAATCTAGATTGTGAATAGTTGAGTGAAGATTTTGATACACAGCCCCTTGACCGAAGTTAATTGGAGAAACATCATTTTGGGGAAAACCTCCTAAGGCAGGTTCACCATCGTTATTATCACTTAGGACATATGGGATATCCTAAGATCACTTCCTCTTCATAGATTTGTAATGTCTCTCCTGTTGCAGGTCCCTTTGGCGTTGTGCCTCCATGGGTTGATAATCCCTTGAATCTTGTTCATGCACAATGTATTCTGATTATAAGTGATGGATACCAATTTTTGTGAGAGCATGAAGAATCATGCTTGGGATTGAGCGGTTGGGAGGTAACACTATGTTACCTTCTAAATCATACCATCACAACTGTTCATCCTGGTGGAGAATAAAGGTAAAGTTTGGTACATACTCATTGGAATGAGCGTATACCAAGCAAACCTGTTAGGGCACTGGCGGGTCATCATGTGTACTATGCCTTCAATTGTTCATTGTGTTGGACCTAGGTAGTGAAGCACTCTCATAAGAAGGAGACATAATTTATTATTCAATGTGTAATACTCTCTTTTGATGATTGTAAAATAACTAACCCTAAGGATTCGTTCCAATGATGGGAAGATTCCTAAGTTCTAATTAGAGCGTAAACAACAAAGGCCTTGGCAGTGGTGCCAATTATGAGTAGAGAGGTACCCCTACACTCAACCATACGAATATGAGCATTCATGCACGATCCGGTCGAACTCCAAGGACTAAGTGCTTATGCACCTTCACAAAACAAGGATGGGTTAGACGATCATGGTCTTCCCAAGCTTACTTGTATGGCACGATTGTATGGTTAAGTAAACTTGAGGTATGTGATTTTTATGATTTTTTGTGTTTTATGTTCTTAGTGCTTAAAATAGAGGAATGAAATAATTTAATAACTAATTTGATTTAACTAATCAACTAGGCTCTAACTAGTCCTAACACCAACATCCATTCCCACTCTTCATACACATCTTGAACCAGTGTAACACTACTAGGATTACCAAACGCTAGTTGTTACTAGGTTACCAAGTGTTCCACGTATGCTCGAAGTGGTCGTATTGAGTATGCTTACTTGTGAAAATTAAAAAATCAATAAAAGCAACATCATTTAACTAATGCAAGCAATAAATAACTATAAATAACATTAAATGCAATAAATAACTATAAATAACATTAAATGCAATAAATAAGGTATTCTAAATGTTGCAAACTTTATCACAAAGTTTGTCTTTATTTCTAGACACAAGGTATGCTAAGGTACACAATGCTCGAATAAAGATCCATTCACTTTATGACTTCTACTACGGACACTTAAAAATAATTCTAACTCTAAGAAGGAAAAACTACAAGAGTTCAGGTAAGGAACTAAGAAACTAACTAACCTATTGCCAAACCAAGTGCACCCACCTCTTATTTATAGGTGATGAGCGGCTAGGTATCCCTACGCGCAACCATATGAATCACGAGTGTTCACGCACGACTCGATTGAAATTCGTAGACCGTAAGCACTTAACATACACCAAACTTCTAACCAGTGAAACCTTGGGTTAGAACAGTCGTTGTCATCCTAATCTCACTTGTGAAGTTCTGTTTACGTTGGTTAACTGAGATTAAGGCTAATGATTTTTATATCTTTTTAATTATCTTTTTGGCAACTAATTATCTTGGAAATTAAGGATAGAATATTAATTAATCTAAAATTATCTTAATCTAAATCTTAACTACTCCTAACATAAGTATCTGGTCCCATCTTCTGAGCACGTTCTAAGCATCTCCTAATGCTTCTGGGTTACCAAACGTTAAGCATCACTGGGCTTACCAAGCGTTTGGTTTACGTTCAATATGGTCGTACTTATGGCCTTAACGAACTATGAATAAACAACAACGATTGAAATGATAATAACAAAAACATAAGTAATTAACAAGTAACTAATAAAGCATAAACATATTAAACTATTAAATGCATAAAATAACTAAGTCCAAATGCTGCAAGGATTTCTTGAATAGTTCATCTTTATTGCCATCACGCCAATGGGCTTAGATACATCAGCGCTCGAATAAAGAGCCAATCACTTTTCTTACATCTACTGCAGGCACTTGGAAAATATTCTATCTCTTGCAGGAACAAACTGCAAGAGCATCACTACAACTACTCAAAAAGATGCCTAAATGAGGTGGAAGGCCCTCTTATTTATAGGCTGGGAAAGGTGGCTGCGTAAACGGGGCCACGTCGATGCAAGGAGGCTACGTGGATGGGCCTGCATCGACGCGACCATGTATACGTGGCTCCATATACATGGCCGAGTCGACGCATTGACTAAATGACACTTCATCATACCCCCACGACTGAGAAAAAATGCATCCTCTAGCTACTTTACAATTTGGAAGTTATGATTCTTATTTACAAAACACATAATTTAAACAGATACATGACACACATGACACAACATATATTTAACCAAGTGCCCGAGTTATAGAGGAGGACAAATTACAAAAAATGGCAATGTTCAGAGACAAAATTGAACACCTCGCTGGTCCTGGAGTCTTTTTTGTATAGGATGATGCACAAAATTTCTAGAGAAGATCACACTGTCCTTGGGGGCAGTGGTTCTAATGGACCTTCTCCAGCCTCTGGCCCATGCATTGGTGGTGGCACAGATGTTAGTAGTCATGCGGTAGCTGCAACTTCTGGAGGTAGCCAGAAAGTCTCTAAGAGAGCCCTCATTTTTTCTTCTTTGCTTCTAGGGTTGTTCACAGTCTAGGAAGCTTCTCCGATGTGTGCTAGAACTAGAACTTCCCAAGGGCAAGGTAGCGTTGGGATGAGTTCTTTTAAGTTGACAAACCAGGTTGTGAACTTCTTGTGTTCGATGTCAAATGCTTGGATTGATGCCTGCAGCTATTGGTAGTCATTCATTCTTCAAGCTAGGTCCTCCGCAACTGTACGTTGTCCTTCAAAGCTTGGGCAGAGGACCTCGAGTTCTGTGTTTGCTGTTGCCAGCTTTTGTTTAGTTACCTTGTGCGCCTGGAACTCACCCTCATATAGGGAATACAAGGCAGCCACTTGCTTTTCTAACTCTAACCGCAGTCTCCTAGCTATGAGCATAGCCAGGTTTACATAGCGAAGGTTAGCCAACTCTATGTATTCTGTCATTTCCTCAATTTGCAGCTCCTTTAGGTAGATTTTCATCATATTGTAGGCATTCAATCCATCGAAGATAGATGCCCATATATTGCCTCCCTCTCGGAGCTGCTAGACCGCTTGGTTCATCTTAGCTTTAGCGACTTGAATGTGCTTCTCATTGAACTCCTTTTGCAATCCCACTTGGTCCCTGTAATGATTTTTGACTTTTTCAAATTTTAGGACCTCGTTCTTCCAAGCGGCAATTTCGATTGCAGAATTCTGTCGCAATGCCTAAACCTCCTCCATTGAAAGATTTCTATTTTTAGCTGTCAACCTTCTTATGTCTGCGTTCACCCTGGCTAGCTCCTCTTGCTATTGGTGGATAAAATCCTTCATGTGTTCATTCTCTGCACCAACATTACGCAGGTGCTGGCGAATCTCTGCCAAGTCCTTCTTTAAGTGATACGCTCGGGCGTCTACTATGAACTTGTCAAGGATCGTTGTCTCTCAAACATCCTCAACAACCTAAAGTTTAAGCTGAAGCTGTTGAAAAGCTTCATCTCTAGTGATTTCATGGTTGAGAATGGCAGGATCGACAAGCTAGGCTCTTAATTGGGCTACCTCAGTTGCCAAGCATTGACAAGTGACTTGAGCAGCTTCTAGTTGCCCTTCCAAGACGATGCTCTTGCTCCTTTCCAATAACAGCTCCGACTAGATTACAGTGATGTTGTCCAGAAGGTCGAAGACATCCGGAAGTAGTTGTCTGGTTCCCACCAGTCAGTCCAACAATTCTTCATGTTGGGCTACATCAATCTTGCTACGCGAAGTTTTGGCAGACACCTATACATCTTGTAGTCCATGAATGTTTGGTACAGGTGCTGTTGGTGCATTAAGAGCTGTAGCAATTGTATCAGCAACCACTTTGGCCGTAACTTCCTATCCATGGTGCTGCATCACCAGGAATGTCACCTCCTCACCATCCTCCAAGCGTACCAAGAAGGTAGTAGCATTCCCTAAGATTTCAGGGAATAACTATTAAGTTACAGTTGATACATCTCGGATGCTTGGATCTGTTCTGGTTGGAATTGGTGCTCGAGAGCGGAGAATATCGACCTTGCCCTTTTAAGCAAGCTGACTGATTGAGCCACTTGTTCCAGGTGGCTCATGGCAGGGCAATAGACTGAAGTATCTTCTCCTCTACCAATCCTACCAGATTGCTCTTGCTGGCTTAAGAGCATTTCTAGGATCTTGTGGATGTATTCTGCTATGTTTTGCGAGCCTAGCTGTGTTGTTTGTGTAGGTGGTAGAGGTGGTTGCTGCTCTTTCTCTGTCTATGTGGCAACAGGCATTTTATCTTTCATCATCTCTTGCCATGAGGCAATTGGGTTGCGTTGGATGATATCATTAGAGTACCGTGCTATCCCTGCCCATTTGCATAACTTTTGGATTAGGCAAGGAAAGGGGAGAGCTCGTCTTCCACATTTTTTCTTAGCAAACCTTTTTTCAATCTCCAGAAACAACAATTGTGGAAGACTCATGGGAAATTTCTCACTCAAGGCGGCACACACACAAGCGAAGAAGGTAGTTATTTTGCTGGGTCTTACCATTGGATTCAAATGGGAAGACCTGAGTTTTTTAGTATACTCTCTCCGCTAGGGTCAAGGATCTGAATTCCTTACGCTCTACCCCATAGCACAGTTTGATCCATTGCACCTTTACCTCTGGATCTACCTACTTTGGAATTTCTACCACATCTGCCCTAGTTTCAGGTAATCCTAGAGCTTACGCTATTGTTTCTGAAGAGTAAGAGACATAATGTCTTTGATTCTTACTCTTGACCCTGGTTGTTGATTCGACTAGAAGAGATAAGTTTCTCCTAAGTACCACTCACCACTTGTTATGATGATTGGCCACATCGGAGAGTTCTGCAGTTGGAGTCTCATGTCTTTTGGTGCATGCTTGAGGAATGGTCCAAAATTTAGCTCTTGGAGGACTTTCCGTTGCACCTCGCGTGGCGTGATAGCACTAAGGTAAGCTTGGGTCAGGGTGATCTCAAGCCGCGGTGCTATCCCAAGAGTCTCATCCCATGGCGATTACTCACCGGGAATCTCCTCTTCGGGAATCTAGTGAACAGATTCCACGTTAGGTCTTTCACGGAAGGGCCCAGTTGCATGAGAGCCCTTCACATACTCTGGCAGTTGCACACCTCGTCCCCTTCCTATGCGTGGGCCCTTGTCCCTTGGTTGTGATGGTCCTTCGTCCCTTGGGTGCCTCAGTTTAGGTGCCATCTGTAATAAAACATAACCGTCTATTAGACCATTCATAAGTAGTTTAAAATAGTTCGTATATACTTTCTCAGTTTGACAAAGTTATGTTAATGACACAGGCACACCGTTAAGTTTCCCAGAGCATTAAGTTATTAATTAATTAATTACACAAAGGCACCACCCCCCCCCCCCCCCCCCCCCCACAACTGAGAGCATACCTCCGGGTGCATAAAAAGGGCAAGGACAGATTGATGAGGACACGTGATGGAATGTAGGTGCGTTAGGAAGGGTTAGGTAGAAAAAATGGTAAAAACTCCCCTCAATTTGGACTCCAAGTGATGAAAAATGAAGAAGTGTGGTGGGGTATATATAGGGGCTGGGTGCTGCGTTGATGGGGTCGCGTATACACAGGCACTGCATATATGGGGCCCCGTATATGCACCACTGTTCACCCGTGGACCAACATTGACCAACCCATAAAACACCCGAAATCATGAATTTGAAAACTCAAATTGAGGCGGTTGAAGCGTAGAAAAGGCCTGATCATGGCTAAGGACATGAGGAAGGTAATGGAGTGTGAAAAAGAGACAAAATTGGATAACAGGATGCAAAAAAAACTCCACGAGGACGAAATCGAACGATGGGACACGGAAAATAATCAACCAAGAAATCCAAAGGATGGGAGGCTTAACAGGCAGAACCAAGAATATGCAGGTGGGTCCTCCCCATAGCAGGCAATAGCCTTTATAGCCCCTACACATCCTCAACACCATGGTTCGTGGGCCCAGGTGCCAAGAATTGGTGCAGGCTANCATCCTCAACACCATGGTTCGTGGGCCCAGGTGCCAAGAATTGGTGCAGGCTAGTTAAGACTCCAAACCAAGAGAACCCGCCAAGGCATGAGAGACCAACAGAAAACACAATGAACACACAAAACATAAAAAGGGCAGTGAGGTGAGTACGGAGAGGAGTGGGAATAGAGGGAGAAAAGAAAATGGAAAGTCTGAGTGTTGGCCACATGAAACCCTATGTGCAATCATGGTTAAGTGACCTGGTAGAACCTTTCTAAGGTCAGATCCAAAACCATCCGCAGTCAGTGACATCGCAGTAATAAATGAAATCCTGACCATCCCCCAAGGAAACCAGAATGACCTCACAGAGAACCACCACTCCAGGAAACATGAGAAGAAGGAAGTGAAATGGGATGAAGTTAGAGGAGACCAAGGAAGTCCCATAACTAAAGTGTATGGCCTGTGAGAGGCGGTCTAAGGAGTGTGCTTTGAATTCCCCCGCGATTCATTTTTCTTTTCTTTTGTGTGGGGGAACCACACCATGCGAAGACCCATGCGTGTTTGCATGCATTCGACCAAGGGGTGTGCTTTGAATCCTCATTTTATATATTTATTTTGTTTTTGTTTTTCTTCTTTCTCTTTTTGTTTTGTATTTTTTCAGTGAGGACCACACCATGCAAGGTCGAACTGCTCAGAAGCTTCCATGGAGAGAGACTTGGAGTTGGAGGAAATCCGTGAGGACACACTAGTAACCTAGGGAACAGAATAGAACAATGAATAAAGCATTCCCCTTGAAGCCACACCTGATTCAAACCAGTGGATCATCCCTTAGTCTAGAAACTAAACAAGTCACACATTAGTTAAAATGTTTTTAAGTGAAGGGGTTACATGTGCACAATAAAAGGAAAACAAGGGAATGATGAATGGGTGAATGATGTGGACTCACTGTCGAGTTTATGAAGTGAAAACAACGTAAAATCCAAGGACAACCATGCAATGGTGGGAGCCAGATAACGAGAAAGACTATTATAGTACCCATCGTAATGAAAATAGACCGTGCCGAACATCTGAAGACAATACGAAGACGTCTACCATTATGCGAAAAAAAATAGACAAGTATAAAAAATGAAAAATAATTAAAGAAAATGAAAAGAGGTGCAAAGAATGTGCAAACGTATGAATGATGGTGAATGAAAAAAAAGTGTAAAACAATAAGTGTAAAACAAAAAAGTGTAAAACAAAAAATGATAAAACAAAGAAGTGTAAAACAAAAAATTGTAAAACAAAAAATGATAAAATGGTGAGGGGAGTAGGGAATGGATCAACAAGGATGACGATCTCCCCCATGATTGGGTGGAAAGGAGGAGACATGAAAAATGGAGCGTGGGTGGCCGACTAACAACGAGGTGGTGGCACTGGTTGTGTGGAGCTCACAAAAAGGCTTTAATTGTTGGCGGTTGACTAACTGTGTTCTGGTGGGATCCCCAGGTTTGTGGATGAGCAAGGCCCCAAATGGGAAGGTTTTGGAGAAAATATAAGGTCCCTCCCATATTTTCTGAAACTTTGTCGGTTGGGATACATATGAGGGGTTCCAATACAATACCTTGTCTCCACATCGAAATGTGACCTTCCGAATCCTTAGATCATGTCATTTCTTGTTATAGGCCTTGTGGGTTTCATTTGAAAATAGGGCCACTAGTCGATTCTCATCTAGCACACTTAAATTGATTAATCATTCATGTTGTGCTAGTGATAGGTCAAGGCCGAGGTCACTGGCTATGGATAGTATTCAGAGTTCTGCTTGGATTGGAAGTGTTGGCAACTTTTCGTACACTAACTCGTAGGGAGAGTACCCTACAGGGAGTTTCCAAGTGGAGCGATAGGCCCATAGGGCATTGTTGAGCTTGGTACTCCAATCCCTCCTATATTTGCTAATGGTTCAGGTAAGGATCTTGGTGATCTCCCTATTCGTGACTTCGGCCTGCCTGTTGGCTTAGGGGTGATAGGGTGTCGTAAATTTATGTGTTACTCCTAAGCGTTGCATGAGTTTTTGAAAAGTGACACCCGTGAAGTGAGTCCCATTGTCAGAAATGAGTACATGTGGCACTTCAAACCTGGTAATGATTTGTTGCTGGACAAATCGTGCGGCAGTGTTGGAAGAACAGTCGATGACTGCTGCCGCTTCTACCCACTTTGTATAGTAGTCCACTACCACGATGATGTATGCCTTTCCATTTAACAAGGGGGTGATGGGCCCCATGAAGTTGATCCCCCAAATGTCGAAGGGCTCCAATGGGTGGATCCACTGTTGAGGTCCCTCCAACCGTGCCAACATCCCACCATCTCTTTGGTATCATTCACAGGAGCAAGCAAACCATTGTGCATCCCTGAAAAGTGTAGGCCAGTAATACCCTGTAAGCAGGATTTTAATGGTCGTTCGGCATCCAGCATAGTGGCCCCCACAAGGACCCTCATGAGCATCTTGGAGGACATGCAGTGTATCATCATCAGGGATACACCATCGGACCAAGCCATCTACGCACACCTTGTAGAGGTGGCCGTTGATTTCCATGAAACGCTTGGCCTTATGGAGAAACTGCTATTTCTGCTGATGGTTCCATTCCTTTGGCAGCTCCTAGGTTGTAAGGTAGGTGAAGATGCGGTTGAACCAAGGGGATTCCTTGGGTGCTTGAAGATCAACGACGCCTGTGAAGAGGAGTTCATCTAGAAACTGGTTGGATAAGGGCTCCTCCTCTTCTGTGTCGTTCCATCGTAATCGAGACAAGTGGTCAACAACCACATTCTCGGTCGCCTTTCGATTTACCATGGTAAGATCAAACTCCTGAAGAATCACCATCCATCGGATTATGCGGGGGCTCACCATTGGTTTATTCATCAGGAATCGGATAGCACTGTGGTTAGTGTGCACAAACACCTCGTATCTAAGCACATAGTGTCAAAATTTGTCTAATGCAAACACCACTACCATNGAACACCACTGCCATCAACTCCTTCTTGGTGGTGGTATAGTTCAGCTGTGCACCCACAATGCTACAGCTTGCATAGTGGATATAATATGGATGTTTCTGATTGTCACACTATGTAAGCATAGCTCTTAAGGCATAGTTGGAGGCATTCGTCATAATGTGAAAAGTTCTGGACCAATCAGGTACTTGTAGAACCGAAGCTTCTACAAGTTTCTGTTTTAGCACTTTGAATGTAGACTCACATTCCTTGGTCCAAATGAACGGAGCATCCTTCTTTGTAAGTTCGACCAACAGCCTAGCTATCTTTGAGAAGTTTTCAATGAATCGTTGGTAGTAACTAATATGTCCAAGGAATGATCGAACATCTTTGATGGTACTTGGTTGGTGGGTTATTCCTTGGATGATCCTGATCTTTTTAGGATCTACATTGATCCATGTTGATGAGATGCGATGCCCCAGCACAATGCCCTCTTGGACCATCAAATGGCTCTTTTGCCAATTGAGCCGCAGATTGGTGTCTACACATCGCTTTAGAACCTGCTCTAGATGGTCTAAGGCTTGCTCAAACGTGGCCCCATAGGTGGACAAGTCATCCATGAAGACTTCTACACCATTGCCAATTTGTTGCTGAAAGATGCTTAAGACGAGGCGTTGGAACGTCGTAGGTGCATTGCACAGACCAAATGGAATCTTCTTATATGAAAAAGTCCCCCATGGACTCGTGAAAGTAGTTTTGGCCTAGTCCTCTGGTGTTATTTGGATTTTGTTATAACCATTATAACCATCCAAAAAACTATAATATCGGTGTCCTACGATGGTGTCCAACACTTAGTCCACAAATGGGAGCAGGAAGTGGTCCTTAAAGGTCACCATGTTGAGCAACTGGAAATCAATACAGACCCTCCACTTTCCATCTTTCTTGGGTATGATAACGAGTGGGCTAACCCATTCGCTATTGGTGACATAATAGATGAATCCTGCCTTATGCAATTGTTTGATTTCATCTTTTATGATCTGCTTCAATTTGGAATTCAACCATCTTTTTGGCTGTCATCGTGGCTTCATGGAAGGGTCAAGGTAGATCTGGTGCTGGCAGACCCTGGGATCAACTCCAGTCAACTCAGGATATGACCATGCGAATGCAGCAACCCATTTGTTTACCATCACTAGCAACTTCTTTTTATGTTCAAAAGCAAGTGCGGCATTGATAATTACTAGCTTGCCATTTTGCAAGAATGCATATTCCAAGTGAGCCGGTAAAGACTTTAGTTATAGGGGCTCTTGTTTGAAGCTCTCAGGGATTTATAGCGTTCCCTAGTCATCTTGGTCATCAACAATGGAAATCTAGTGATGAATCTCCTCCATCTCATCCATGCTGTCAACATAGGCTTGCACTAGCCCCTCAGACGGTTGCATGCACAATGTGCTACTATTAGGATCAGTTGTCAGCCACTGGGTGCCCTCTTGGTTAGTGGCTGCTGTGTACAGGCATTGTTGAATAGGTGATTCCTTGGTACATCGACTGCATGACTGAATGGATATTCGCTTAGTGGACCATAACTACTGCACACAGTTGCACCCTGAGTCACTGTACGCGATGCATGGAACTCTTTTCTTCTCGATCTTCCTGAAAGGATTTTCCTTTGAAATTTCTAGGGACAAATCTCGGAGTCCTAGTTGTGAGTCCACCGTGCTTAGCTAAGCTCTTCCCATGATGATTTGGAAGTTCCCCTTATAGTTCTCGACAGGGATGACTAGGAAATTAGCAGGATAGGACCACCCACAAACGGTGGTCACAATGTCCTCCACCAAATCCAAGGGAATGGTGATGGATTGGTCTGCTAACTCGAGCTAGATGTTGCTCTTCTTTAGCGGGGGCAGGTTCCAGTTCTTGTACATATCATTAGAGATTAATTAACCCCTAACCCTGAATCCAAAAGAGCTTTACACGGTTCATTCCCAACCCCACCTGAAGATAGATTAGGGGGCTTCCTGAATCTATCAATTTCCAGGGAAGAGAACCTGTTTTGATCCAGTCGATCACGACATGTGTGAGCATGATCCTCTGGACGTTGGAGTGCAGTGGAGTAGAGGACTGCTTAGGCGGTATGATGGTAGAGGCATTGGTAGGTTCAGAGGCACTGGCCACAAGCGTAGGTGAGGGTGTGTTCAGATTATTGGGCCGAAAAAAAGGACGTTTGCATTGTTTGGTTTCCAGTCCACTCGGCTGAGGTGCCGGTTGTAAGTTAACAGCCCTCGTAGCGTTTCTTTGCTGTGGCTATGGCGGTATTTCTTCCTGCATGGATGGAGTAGGTGGCAACTGAGTGGGATGGTGTGGAGGAGTGACAGAAGAAGGTGACAGAGGTTAGAAGAGATGTGGATTTGTCCCCCTAGGTGATGGAGATGGATGTCTAAAATATTCAGGGGGATGGTAGTAACTGGGAAAGGTCACATGACTGAAAGAGTCTCTTAGAGAGACTAGTTGTTGAACATAGTACCCATAAGGATCTGACTGTTTGTAAGGGTACTGTTGCCTTCGAGGTGGCATCCCCCATGCTTGTGGTTCCTGCCACTATTAGAAGTATTCATACGGTTGTGGGGGCATTCCACTCAGATAATATCCTTGCTGCTGCTGGTGGAATTGCCTGGGGTTTCCTTGTGGATAAGGCAACCTTCGAGGTGTTTGCCGCTACGCCAATCGATGGTTCAAGGCATATACCCCAGACTTTTGAAGGTGTGACACCACAGGACAACATCTCTTAGGATGCTCATATTGGCATATGGCACATCCATCGTCCTCCTTGATGTTAGAGTCTACAACCTACTCTGCTACAACAACTTTTCCCTTACCCTTATGTAGGGCACGTTCAGCTCCCTTCTTCCTGCGTTGATCACGATCACTATCTTGTTCTTTGGATTCTTCTGCAATTTTCAATACACTTTGGAATTTCTCATCTAAAGAATCCCACATTTTATCCACCTTTTTCAATATTTCAAATGCGAACTTTTGTAACGGCAAAGTCTTCTGGTTCACCGCTGCTTCTAGTGGTGACTCATCCTCCTCATCACAAAATCGGACCTTCCTTTTTCTGAGGGAAGGGTCCTGGTTGAATTCTTTTGCACTATCCTTTTTCCTAAGTTCTCCTTCTTNTTGGTTGAATTCTTTTGCACTATCCTTTTTCCTAAGTTCTCCTTCTTCCTTGGCCACCTGATCAATGAAGCATTGCAACTGATGGGCCCTTAGCTCTGACAATCGTCCCTTGGCGTACATGCCCAGGGTCTTTAGCTTTTCAAAACAGAGCCCATCAATAATATGGTGAAGTTGTGCCCACTGAGAGTAACCATGACCAAGGCACCAATGTAACAATGAGTAATACCTACTTATGGTGGCATCCAAGGGTTCATGATTCCCTTATTTCCAACCTTGGATCTGCTATCTCAGATTCGCCACTCCCGAGTACATTTGATATTTGTCCTTGAAAATTTCAAGCATTGTACTCCATCTTCTGATTGATTTCGGCTCCAAGGACCAGTACCAACTTTCAGCTTCTTTGATGAGTGTATGAGAAAATAGCTTCAATTTTTGCCAATCATTATCAATGTTTTGCAAGGTGCAGGCGTCACGGAACGCCTGTAGGTGGGTCTGCAAATCACAGTTGTATCCCCTTTCAAATTTGGGGATGTTGTTCATATCAACACACTTGATCTAACTATCCTTTATGTGCCTACTTGGAATGTGAACTACCTCTACGATCTGGAGCATGCTCCAAGTAACTAACAATGGCTCATCTGAATCATAGTCCTATTGGGGACCATGATGTCTATGACAATTCCAGCTAGTGAGCATCACGCAATTTATCATGTGCTTCCTCACGTTGTCCCTTCTGAACCTGTTTACCACTGTCCTTTCGCTCTAGCCTTCCCCTATTACGCTTAGAGCCTGAGCTGGAGGAAGGCGTAGGAGAGGGGGAGGATAGAGAAGAAGGAGAGGCATCGCCACCGCTCCAGCGGCGATCTCCCCATCTACCCTGATGAAGTTCTCGATCATCCAACCTAGCCTTGCTGTGTGATCCTCCATCACCTTGAGGATCATGGTCACTTGGAGGTTTGTTCTAAATGATTGACTAGATGAACTACTATCCTAGGGGAAGTATCGATCGAATGGGTATCATGAAAAATGGGATCACCATCGTCTTGTAGCCCTTGCGAGAATAAGGGGTTGCTAAATTGCTTCCTCTTCTACTGTTCATATCTCTCCGCCTACTATTGATCTCTTGCCCATTGAGCCTCCATGGGACAATAGTCCCGGTAGTCATGGTCATCCATGACATACTCTGTCACCCGATCTTGGATGCCCAATCTACCTAGATTGTGATACAACATCGCAGGAGTTGCTCGGTCAGGCAGTAGCACGATGCTACCCTCCATGTCCCACCATCAAAGATGCTCATCCTAATGTAGGATGAATGTGAAATCAGGGACATATTCATTAGGATGTTTGTACACCACCTGGCATTCTTGCAGCACTTGTGGTTCAAATACATCTCTCCTGTGAGAAGACATGTTGGACATTAGATGGTCCATATAATCGGTGTACCTTAGGATTAACTTAAGTTCGCCTAGCGTGCGTAAATATTTCTACCTTGGGTCTGTTCCAACGACTTAAATGATAATTTCACTAAGGTCAGATGATGCATGTAAGACTAACATTCCTCAGCAACGGCGCCAATGATGAGCAACTAGGTATCCCTACGCCCAACCATATGAATCACGAGCATTCACGTGCGACTCGGTCAAAATCCACAGACTGTAAGCATGTAACATACACCAGACTTCCAACCAATGAAACCTTGGATTAGAACGGTTGTTGTCATCCTAATCTCACTTGTGAAGTTATGTTTACGTTTGTTAAGTGAGATTAAGGCTAATGATTTTTATATCTTTCTAATTATCTTTTCGACAACTAATTATCTTGGAAATTAAGGATAGAATATTAATTAATCTAAAATTATCTTAATCTAAATCTTAACTACTCCTAACATAAGTATCTGGTCCCATCTTCTGAGCACGTTCTAAGCATCTCCTAACACTTTTGGATTACCAGACGTTAAGCGTCACTAGGCTTACCAAGCATTTGGATTACGTTCGAGATGATCGTACTTATGGCCTTAATGAACTACAAATAAACAATAGTGATTGAAATTATAATAACAAAAATATAAGTAATTAACAAGTAACTAATAAAGCATAAACATATTAAACTATTAAATGCATAAAATAACTAAGTCCAAATGTTGCAAGGATTACTTGAATTGTTCGTCTTTATTGCCGTCACGCCAATGGGCTCAGATACATTAGCACTTGTATAAAGAGTCGATCGCTTTTCTTACACCTGCTGCGGGCACTTGAAAAATATTCTATCTCTTGCGGGAACAAACTGCAAGAGCTTTGCTACAACTACTCAAAAAGATGCCTAAATGAGGCGAAAGGCCCTCTTATTTATAGGCTGGGAAAGGTGGCTACGTAAACAAGGCCACGTCAACACAGGGAGGCTACATCGACGGGCCCACGTATATGTGGCCTAGTTGACGCATTGACTAAATGACACTTCATCAATAGGCAATGAAATAGGTTCTGACATCAGATGTCCGATATCGCTTAGTAGGCTCCGATATTGTAGACCCGATATCACGGCCCTGATATTGTGGCTCATCAAAGAGAGATGTCGCTGCTATCTACTCTACATACTGCATACATGTCATTTGCAACCTCTATTTCTTGAAGTGCATGTCATATTTTTTACCACGTGCGTTGTCAGAGAAAGGAGAGGCTCGATCCCAATGAGAGAGAGGATGGCCCCTAATGTGAGAGAGAGAGGCTAGCCTCAATGAGACAGAGGTTGGCTCTCGATGAGACAGAGGCTAGCCCCCAATGTGAGATAGAGGTTAGCCCCCAATGTGAGAGAGAGGTTAACCCCTAATGAGAGAGAGAGAGTCTATCCCCCTTGTTCTAGTAGCTACTACGAGTACTGCTATCATTGTAGGTTTCCTAGCTACTGCTTGAGAAAGGGAAGGCTTGCTGTAGCCTACCACTCACCCCACTACTACTAACACACCGTTGTCTATGCATCTACGTCTACCACTACTGCCTTGGGAGCTCGCCTGCTTATCACGTGCTGCACAGGGAGGTCACTTGTTGTTGTTGGCTGCAATTGCCATGCATTATCATTGTTGTTGTGATTGCCATTGCCATGCACCCTGTCAAAGAGGGAAGAGGTTGGATAATGACTATACGCTAAAGAAAGAGAAACCATTGTCAACTAGTTTCCTCTAGAGAGCAGAGTCAGCCGTCATGTCTATAAATAAGAGGCGGCTCTCCCTTGTTTAAGGATCCCAGTTTTAGTGTAGCGAAGCTCTGGTAGTTTGATCCCTCCAGAGTTAGAATTTTCCCGTGTCTGCCCGTAGTGTGGTGAATGTGATTGTATGGTGTCTTTATTCGAGTGTG
>MNCI01003075.1:0-37197 GCA_015680685.1 Gnetum montanum
TAAAAGCTTTTTCTATTTTAAATAAGCTTTTACTATGGCTACATGCTTTTTCTAAGTTTATCATGCTTTTTCTAAATTTGTGCATAGTTTAGATGTTTTTTTTTCCAAATTTATGCATGCTTTGCATAATTTAGATGTTTTTTCTAAACTTATGCTTGCTTTTTTCTTTTCAAATTTATGCATAATATAGATGATTTTTCTAAATTCATGCAAAATTAAGATTAAGACATAATTTTGGGCTATGAAGGTTATAAAATATGGTAGTAATGCTTTTATGGAATTTCTCAAGCTAATTTAGATAAACATCTATGAGATTTTTATACAAGCTAATTTTACCTCTGACATAGGAAGATTTTTCTAAATTTGTTGAGAAATTCTAATTGGTCATGATGCAAGGTTATGCAAGGTTGTGATAGTGTTTTTTGTGAAATTACTTAGACTAATTGAGATAAACACCTTAGAGCTTTTTACAAAGGCTAATTTCACCTTTGACTAGATGTTTTGTCTAACTTTGCTAAGTAACTCTAATAGGTTATAATTTTTTTGCTTTAAAAGTTTCTAATAGTTCCTTTTTATGGAATTCGTTAAGTTAATTTAGATAAACACCTTAGAGCTTTATAAAGAGGCTAATTTTACCTATGACTAGGATGTTTTTCTAACCTCTTAAGAAATTCTAATGTATCACAATGTGTTTATTTTGTTTCATGTAGGGTCTTCTTGAGGCCGTTTCTCATCATAGTAGAGCTTGTTGGTATTTTGTGCAACACTGGTCATCCCAAAATCAATACTCCACCACATGACATGCCTTTTGGAAAGCTCTCATTATGGTAAGGGACTTCCTTGCCTATCTTCTTAGGAACTTTAGTGTGATGTTGTGATTACACTTGTTTGTGGGTGTAGCTGAGGTCATTATGAAGATCCTATTTCCTTGGGTGTTTGGCCTAATTACAAGGTATATTACTACTAGGCGAGTTTTTAAGATTGTAAGGGGACTAGAAGATGCCATAAGATCACATTACCTTTTAGATATTTGGATGATGCTAGAGTATAGTTAATATTGACAATACTCTAATGGTGGTGCATAGAGCCCACACATTACTCCAAAATCCACCTAGCACTATGTACCATCTACAAGGGTAAGCATTATTATTGTAATTTTTTTATGGTTTTAGCTTGATTACCTTACTTGAATTCATTAGTTTTACAACTTCTTGTAGGTACAAGTTAAATGATCAAGGTTTGATTGTCAATGATCAAATCCTTGTAGTGGCTCAGACTACTCTAGAAGAATTCACCAAGAGTCCCCAAATCAAAGTTTCTATGTATCAATAGTTAAGAGAGCACTTTGATGGATACACCACTAGGTTTAACCTTGTATACAAAAAGTGCAAAGATGATGGGATGATGCACAGTTGATGGGTGGATGCTGATAGCATGGATCAAACCCTTGTAGCTAGAACCTGCACATAGTAGAAGAAAAGTAAAGGTGAACATATAGTTTCTAGTGTTTTATGGCTTTAAGTGTTTTATTGATTTTATTTATTGTTAAAATTGCTCATATTCATGCTAAACTTTGGTTATTGCTTCACTGGGCCTTCCACCTCAACTAATGTCACTATACCACTTTCATGTTCACATCATGAGGATACCCTCATCCTAAAGTTTGGCATTGTGAAATTAGCATAGGAGTGGATAAAGGGATAGGTGCCTAGATACTTTCAAGTAAACATTTAGCATGTAGGTTTGCTTGATGTATTTATGGCACCTATTACGTCCATTACTACTATGGAGATGCTACATGTGATTAACTCCTTTGATAAGGAGGTTGGTTGCTCTAGCATCATCATCCAAGGTATTAAAATGAGCATGGACATAGGTGCTAGCCTCTTTTGTGACTTCTTCGATGTCCCTGCTAATGGGGCAAAGGTTCCTACCAGGACAGTGAGGGAATCAAGTCATTGCAAGGAAGTTCTAGAGTGGCTTGGTGCCAACTTGGACCACTTTAGAATTTTGATGGATAGATTCATGAATATTGATGCAAAGAAATCATATCCTCTATTTAGGTCTCATGCATTTCCTAAACTTCTATCACAAAAGAATGTAATTGTCCTAGCCCAAGGGTGGACCTTTAAGAAGGCCTTGATGAAGCACATCAAATTTTATTTGGCTACTAGGTTTTGAGAGGAGATCCTTAGACTTCGTGTTGACACCTCTATGATAATCCATATGCACTTTGCATTTTGTGTAGGATATCTATAGAGGTTTGTGGAGTTTCTAGTGGTGTATAGAATGGGCTATGGGTTTTCCAAGTACCAAGCCAACTTTCTAGGCATTGGATAGAGGACATTTATTCAATAGTGTAGGCCCAAAACCCACCAAAGGGGATGGATGAAACACTATCCATCACAACTAAGAATCTTGATGTTAGGCAACATGAGTCTCCTGAAAATACTAATGATGATGAGCCTCTCTCATTCCTTGCTAATGTCTAAGATGCTAGATGATAGTGCATGGAGGTTTAAGAGGTAGCTAGAGAGAAACTCATGAAGCCCATGGAGGAGGCACCCCCATCATCAAATAAACCTACCCTAAGGAAGCTTAAGTTTAAGCTTAAGACATCACAATAGGTAGTTGTAGGTATTCTTTCTTTAACTTTGGGTATTTCATGTTTTAAAATTTTGTGGCTATGTTATAGTTTTATGTGTTAATTAGTTTTCTATGTGCTATGCTTATAGATAAGCATTAGGTTATAGTAGCACAAGTTTCTATGGAGGTAGAACAAAGGAGTGTAGAAGAGACACTCCTAAAGCATCCTATGGTTGAAGGACTTGTCGATGTTGGTGTAGATGATCTAGATTCCTTATTTGGTGAGGCAGTACTAGGTACCTCTTCCATAATCATCCTAGAGGAGAAGGAGGAGGAGAAGCTAGGTATGCTTATGCCTAACTATTTTCATTATATCTTATTGATTATATTTGGTTATCATCCTAACCTTTCAATGATTGTCACAGTAATTTATTATCCACTAAGGCAAGCTCATGTCCCTAAGTTTCATATGAAACCATGGGTAGAGAGTCTAGACAAAGTGAAGTTCTTATGTGGGATGGCTAAGGACATCATCAATTGATTGCATCAGGTTGCACCTGAGATAGGTAAGGGGTTTGTTTTATGTATCTCAGTCGTAGGCTTTGCTTGTATTATGGCTATTTAAGGATATCTTTTCTGGTTGTATTTTATGTTTGTGTAGTATCGTCTATGGAGTGGAACCCTAATAGAGACATGGAGGTAGACTCCTTACCTAGACTTCCTTCTGATGTATCCACTGTACCCATGAAATTGTACAACACTACCAATAATTTAGCAATGTTATGCACAAAAGCTTCATGGAAGCTATAGGGGTCTAGCAAATTCCTATGGGAGGAAGTTGTGACCTTGAGGGAAATGGCTCAAAGGAAAGAGGATATGATTAGGAATCTCAAAGACTGTAAATCCTTAGTGAAAGCCCAAGTGGCTAACTTGGTGGAGTTACAAAAACATGAGATCATTTGGGTTTGCTACTAGCATGTCATTTATGATAAAGTAGCGGTCATACAAAAGATGGTGGAATAGCATATGCAAATGAAACTCATCTCCCAAAAGGTTGGGGACTAGATGGATCACTGCACTTGAGTCCTAGAGTGGGGCAAGACATAAAGGGCCCACAAGCATAAGTGTAAGGCTGATCATGGGGCCTACCTAAAATGGCTCATAGAAGAGTTGATTGAATGGCAAAAGAGAGAGTTGTTCATTCAAGGAATCTAGGCAAAGAGTGGTTATTGACTTTTTGAAAGTACTCTTAAGGTGAAACAATCCCCTACTATTTAGGTTACTACTGTTGCAGGTGAGACTGCTATAGTTGCTATTACTCATGAGCCTCCTACTTGGACTTTAATAGATAGGATCGACATTCTTTTTGGCATTGATCTTGGGGATGTTGACTGGGTTAACATGATCAAGGACTAGATCCTTCATCATTTGGAGAAAGGCCTTCCCCATATACCCCCATAAGTAATAGAGCTAGACTCTTCACAAGTTTGATATATTTTATGCTTTAGTCTTTGTTTTAAGTTATGATTTTGGCTATGGGTTACTAACTAACTATATGTTGTTGCATTTTAGGCCTTAGGAGACATTGGTGGCTCCAACAGTGAAGGTGGGAATGACTCACCACTTCCTCCTTCAGATGCCACTCAGTAGCCTCCTTTAATTTAGCTTTTTGGCTATTTGTTTTTGTTTTTATATTGATGGCTATGATTAACCCATACTATATTATAGAGGGTTATACTTTGGCATCATTGCTATGCATTTTAGTTATGGCTATATGTTGTGGACATTTTAATTTTAAATTTGAATATTTCATTTTATTTTTTGGCTATATGCATCTATAGTAGTAAATGTTGTAAACATTATAAATGACTATATTCATGTTTTTGGTCCTGGCTAATCAACAAAAGGATGTGTCATAAGAAATAAGATATTTGTAGTTTTAGGCAATTACAGGCACAAGTTATATTTTTTTGTCAATTTAAGGCCATGGTAGGCCATAATGTTAGTTTAATATCTTAGCAAACATAGTGCCATTTTAAGGTCATAGCAAACCATAATGCTAATTTAATGTCTTAGTGAATGTGAATGCTAGTTTAAGGTCATAGCAGACTTTAGTGTTAATTTAATGTCTTAGTGAACTAGATGCTAGCTTAAGGTCATAGAAAATTGTAATGCCAATTTAACATCTTAGTAGACAAGAATGCTAGTCTAAGTTTGTAGCGAACTGTGACTGAAAGATATGCTTGTTTAATGTTTAAAACATAAGTAAAAATAAAGAAAGGTTGTAGATAAAAATTCAAATGAACTTAGGCTACATGCATTAGGCTATGTGCATAAAGCATAAAATAATAATTTCATATGTAATAAACTATAAATGAAAAGTAAGGCTATATGGCTATTAGTGCATCTAGTCATAGAGGCATGGAAAGGTTAAGGTAAACTTCACTTGTATAGATTCTTCCTAATCTTTGCAAGATTAGGGAGTGAGTAAGGCCTACTCTACACAAGCTTGTATTCATCATCCCCTTTGCTTACAATGTTGAAAGGGAGTTCATCCCAAAATGTATCACATTGCTTATCATTGTCATCATTGATTATCTTGGGCTTTTGCTCTTCACGGAGCTTCTTCTTGAAGCTCCACTTTAGATCCCTATTCTATGTTCATGTTGTTGATAGCTACAAGAGCTTGGTTATCATCATATATAATGATTTCACCTCCCTCATAAGGAAGGTCAATTTCTTGATGGACAGGTGAGGACATAGCTTGTACTTGAATTAACTAAGGTTTTCCCAAGATCTGGTTGTAGGGAATTATTCTCTAGCTACAAAATACAAGAAGATATATTCCTTTATGGTAACTTGTGATCCATTGAAGGACTTAAGAGTTACAGTGGTTGTAGGCTGTACTTGCTTAGTTAAGCCCAAGCGCTCAACAATGGTGCATGGGATGACGTTGGTTGCAGCTTCATCATCAACATGCACCTGATGTATTTTCAATTGTCTAAAGTGTATGGTTATGAATAAATGGGCTATTGTCACTTTGCCATTCTAGGCATTCACCTTAATTTTTTTATCATGAAATGTTAAGGGTGCTGAATTCTCCCTTCTTGGTGAGGGAGGAATTATCACTACATGGATGGCTTCCTCATTAGTAGGAATATCTTCACTAATGGGTATGGATGTCAAAATTTTGACTAGCACCTCATGATGTGTGGCAGAAGTTATGATCAGGTCATATAAGCTTAAGGTTGTGTTTTTATATTTGAGGAACTACCTAACTTGGTCCATTGCATTGAGAAAGCTTTTGTCATTGGCCATGTGCTTGTTACCCTAGTTGTGATTTACTTCCTCCATGCATCCCAAAATATAGACTTTGGCTATTGTGCCTTTTCCTTGTTGTCTTGATTGTGGGATTTGGTCTTCTTTAGTGGCTTGTTGGCTGAAGGAGATGAAGTGGAGGAGGTCATAGTTATAGTTGAAATGGGAGTGGGCTATGGCGGGCCCACTTCCTTTCATGCCTCTATGTGCTTGTCTCCCTTGTTGTTAGGCTTTTGCTTATGCTTCTTCCTTTAATTGGCTATAGATTTTTGGTTGTTAGTTGGTGGCTGTAAATTGGAGGCAGTAGCATTGGCCAAAATAGGAGGTCATCGTGCAATTGGTTGGGCAAAAACTATCTAGGTTGTATTAGGTTCAGAGACCTTGATGATAAAATGTTTCCTTAGAGAAATTCATAATGGTACTCTCACAACGAAGGGGGATCTTATGCTATGGTATGCTGTAGAAGCCTTTTTATTATAGAGTGGTGCTTGAATCATGAATGGTTCTCTTGTAGGTATCCAATTTTCATCGATCTTAAATGCTAAAATAACATAGGAACTATCATTAGCATTCAACAGATCTTTCTAGACCAGCATCAACTAGTTTTGTGACTGAACTAGGTTAGAAGCATCTAAGACTAGTTTTTCCCTATCTATCATCCTTTGGAGGTCATCCTTAAATGCAAGGTAGAAGTTAGTATCATGATGAGATAGTTGATGATAATGGTAGAAGTGATCTAACTTGAAGTATTTAGGTAACTAGGGATCATCCTTCATTTCTGGAGTAGGATCTAAGTTGTTCATGTTTCTTTTGAGTGGCTTCGATCATTTGCTTATGTTGCATGCACCCATTTTTTAATAGTTGTTCTAGAAATGTAAATGGTTTTAATCGTAATGCAGTGTATTTAGACATGTCCTTCCTTTTGAAGTTATGTCTACTTGTTGTTGATGTAGTGGTCCTAGAAGTTGATGGTTGTCTATTATGATCATTGGTGGGGATCTTAGGTGGGTTGACCTTTGGCCCTTGGTTTGTGGTCTTGGTTTTCTTGGTTATAGTTGCTACAATAATGCTTTTTTGCTTACTCTTTTCTTTGTCTCTCCAAGTATGTTGGTTTTTATATGATATGAAGACTGGATTATGTCTGGCCTCCATGGCATCCTCAATATTTTTAGTTTGTAAGAATGCTTGGCTAAGAGACCAAGGATCAAGGTAGTAGAGTTTAGACTTGATGAAGTCATTAACTACTCCCTTGAATATGGATAATAAGTGGGCTTTAGCTATGAGCTTTCGTATATCATTTAATAGTCCATTGCACCATTGAATGAATTTTTGTATGAGTAACAAGGACCCTTGCTTAACCTTCATGAGTTGATCAAGAATTGTGTTAGGATTCAGGTTATACTTGAAGTAGTTGACAAACTAGGCTACTAAGTCCTTCAAAGAGGATATAGATCCTTTGGGCAATGTAGGATACCAATCAAGTGATTTCCTAGTCAAAGACATAGGGAAAATCCTCATGATGCTATAAGGCCATGGACGTAAGCGAAAACATTCTAATCAAAAGATAATAAGGTGAGCATTAGGATCACCTTCTCCATTATATTTGCTAAATTGGGGAATGGGGCCACTAGGAGGAAGTGTTAAGGGTGGGACTACAAGACTTATGGGATCATCTTGGTAGATGTTCATAATCTTGACAATTTGTATGGTAGAGGCTTTAAGCCTCTTTAGCTCCTCTATTAGGTCTTGGATCATTTGGAAGGTTTAATCCAAGCCTTGCGGTGGCCCCATACTTGTCGAAGTTTGTACATAAGGTTGCAGTGTATGTTGTGAGGCTTGTGGACTCATTATGGGTTGCATGAAAGAAGGAAAAGGTTGTGCTATGGTTGTGGCTTATGGGTCAAATAAAGAAAAATATGTTTGTCTTGGTACTTGAGGCACAAATGGGACAAATATGATGTGTGACCCTTGTGTTGTTAGGGGTCTCATAGTGGATTCCATTTGAGTAATTAATGAATTTGTAGTGGTAAAAGCCACTATTGATGATTTTACATACCGAGACTATGTTGTAGTTGGCATTGATGTATTGTTGTTTTCTATTTGTGGCATTGAATGAGTGTGATGTGTGGCTACAACTAGTGTGGGATCTATCATAGTAGCGTATAGAGGAGTGGAATATGGTGGCACCATGTCCCTGGAGAAAACAAAAGCATTAGGGGAAGGTTCTATGATTTTGGGGGATATTTGTTGGAACAATCCTCCAAGGATGCTTTTAGGTTTATATTTTATCTTAAATTCTTCCTCTTCTTTCTATTGTTCCTCAAAGGTAGGATTTTCATCTTCCTCTTCTATAGTAATAAATTGGGCTAGGAAGCTAGAATAGACTTCGTTAAGAGAAATTTTTTCATATGGGGAAGGGATGTACTCTTTCTTGTACCNGCAATTTGGTGGACTTTCAAAAAGACATGGCTATAGTACTAAGGAATGCTTAAGAATAGGCTATAAATTACAAAATAGGAGTAAATACTAGTGAATGAAATTTGAAATCTCTTAGAGGAAATAAAAAGTGCATAAAATGATGTACTTACTATAATTAGTAAGTGGGAGATAAGGGGGTTTACCCCTTTACTAGAAATGGAATATTTGAAACATTGGCTTCAAACCTTAGCCAAGTTGGCCTCCCAAGTACCTCTATGCTAGGTATGGTAAGGGGGGAAAAGATGGGGGTGAGATAATGGAAATCTCACACCTTATTCCAACATTGGAGAGAGGGGAGAAAGTTTGGAAACCAAAATGGAAACTTGATAGTTTCCAAAGATGATGTTGGTAAGCTACCAAATTTTACCAAAAAAGGAAGGAAAAGTAGGCTGGTTGGTATGAAAACCAACATTAGTTTGATGGTAAAGAATATGGAAACAAAAATTAAATGTTTATTAAGGCTTCCATGTTGGCTTTGCTCTAGGAATTCATAGTAGTTGTTGTAAATTTTCAGTACCCAAACCACCTACAGCTTTCATGTTGAGGTTTTTGCTATAGGAGGTAAAAGTAGTGTTGGATTCCTTGGGATTTTTGGTTTCAAAAATCTAGAAAATGGCTTTCAACTTAACACAAAGGTAGATCTAGTTATATTTCAAACTTCATCAATCATGGCCTCCTAGCTACTTCCACATTGGGTATGGCAAAGGGGGAAAAGAAGGGAGGCATGAGATGATGGAAATCTCACACCTCCTATTTCAACATTGATATAGGGGGTAAAGGCTAAAAACCAAAGTGGAAAGTTGGTGTCTTTCCACTAAAATAGGCTTTAGGAAACTACTAATTTTCTCAACTTGGAAAAATAAGGGGAAAAGCCAACTCATGAATGATTTGAACCACCCACTTTCAAAAGCAAGAAAATAAACTTTTGGTAGCAAAAACAATTGAGGGGGGGGATGGGCGGATGGGGGTGGGAAAGAGATATCAATGTTGGATTTGGGTTGTAAAATTTACAAGAAATGCTGTGAAAATCCAAAACCCAACCACTTGCAACTTCCATGCTACAAAATTCACAAAAAATGCTATGAAAAGCCAAAACCCAACCACTTGCAACTTCCATGCTGCATTTTTGGTCATAGGGGTGGGGCGGGGAAGACTAGTGTTGATTTTTCAAAGGTTTTGGCTAAGAAAATCAAGAAAAAATTACAAGATAATAACAAAAAGAGTAGATCTGCATATAGAATTTAAGCAAAAGTCCTTCTTCTAGAGCTAAGAGAAATTTTTGCAATTGAAAACATCGATCACTACAATGAAGACCAAGGATCCTCAATGAAACATTTCTCCAACCCCAAATCGCCAAGGCATCCATGATAAAATAGGATTTGTGACACCCTGGCCAGTATGGTCGATCAATTAGGGACTTATGAGATGTGAAACATGGGATTATAAATAGATTTGAATAATGCACAAAAAATAAAAATTTTTTGAATACAAAACTCAAAACTTAAAACTTTATTAAGAAGAGAATAAAGAATAAGTTAGAGAAATGTGTACAAATGGTACTTGGATGAGAAAAAAAAAGAAGGGGCTTACTTATGCAAGAGTTCAAAGCCCATTGAAACCAATGTGATCTGCTTCATGATCTAGGTGCTAAGCCACTCCTAATGCTATCGAACCTTCCTTCATTACTACAACCTTGGATCTATAAATTAGGTTACTATTGGAGGGTGAGAAATGTAGAAAATTTGGATGCCAAGTTGCTCCACATTGGGGTTTGGAAATCCCATAAGTGTAGTGTTTACACCAAAAATCCACTGAATCTCAAGGCCATAATGCTTCCACACTAGGATTCAAGAGAATGCAAGTATAGGAACTTGCAAGAGCTCTTGAGTGCTTAAAAATGCTCCAAGTGTGGAATTGTGTGTATGAAAATTGCTTAATAATGTTGAACTTGGTTGGAATTACTAAATAAAAAATGCTTAACTTAAAATTCCAAAAATGTAAATGGTGTTGGAGGTTGGAGCGAAAGTTTCCAAGCTAGGGGAAAACTTCCATGCTAGGGAGAAAATTTCTAGGTTGAGGGAAAAAGTTTCCAAGCTTGGGGAAAGTTTCTAAGTTGTGCATGCCATCCACATATTGAAGGGAAAAAAGTTTCTAAACCCCCAAACCTTCCATGTTGGGGGTAGGTGAGATCAACCCCCCTATAGGTGTTTTTAGAGTAAAAAAATGTATACCCCCATAAAATCCATCAAATTGTCCTTTTTTTTGGCATTTGCAAAGGCATTTTTAACCCCCCCAAGCCAAAATATAGACACTAGGTGACTTGTTTTCACTCAGGAAATGAGGCTTTGACCACTTCTAAGGTAGTTTTCAAACCCAAAACTATAAAGTATGTGAGATTGTCCATTGTGGGTTACAATTTTCACATTTACAATGAAATTTTGCGTGGAGTTCCATGTACTGAAATCTACATGATGAATATTGGTTATGACATGCAAAATTTTGTGGTGTTTCAAGGGCTTAAGTATTCTATGGTCCTAACTTGTGGTTCTAGTTTTTATTATATCTTGGTTTTATTAGATGTGCCTATGTTAATGTTAAGCCTTTATTATTACCTTGTAGGACCTTCCACCTCTTCCAACATCACCTTATTCATTTTGGTATGCTTTGAGGATACCTTCATCCTAAAATTTGATGAGGTTGGACCAAAATAGAGATGGTTAAGGGAGAAGATGGTTAGGAACATCCAATAAAACATTGTTCATGTGGGTTTGCTTGATGTTTTCAAAGCATCCATCTCTTCCATCCCTATTGCAAAGATGTTGAAGGTCATTGAATTCTTTGATGTAGGAGCTATAAAGTTCATCATTCCCATTAGTGAGGAACCCTTCCATGACTTATTTGGTATTTTCTTTAAAGGTAGGAAGGTTGCCACCAAACTAGTAACTGAGGCAAGCCATTATAAGGAGGTTGAGTTATGGTTAGGTGCTTATTGTGGCCATGTCGAGCTTGCCTTGGATGATTTCATGAACCTTGAAGCAAGGGAATCTTATCCATTGTTCAAATCTTGGGCCTTTCCTAAGCTATTATCACAAAATAAGGTGATAGACATTACTCAAGGATGTACCTTTAAGAAGGTCTTGAAGGAGGGTACCTAATTCAACTAGGTTTCTTCTTTAGCTATAGGGCTTCAGGAGGAGATCATCTAACTTTGTGAGGATGTCTCTACAATAATCCACATGCATTATGCATTTTATGCTGCTTATTTGAAGAGATTCATGAAGTTCATGGTGGTTATGAGTAATGTACAATGGGTGTGCTAGGATCTATACCAAATCTTTAGGCCTTGAATAAAGCACATTTGTCCAACCATGTAGGCCTAGAATCCACCAGAGGAGGTAGAGGAGTCATTTTCTATTATCATAAAAGGATTTGGTGGTAGGTAGTATGCATTCCTTGATAGCATGGGGATGAAGCCTCACATGGTGCAACATAATGTCATGATGGTCCAAGAGTTGTGCACTAAACCAAGACAAAGTTAAAATGGCTAGTAGGGGAAGCAACACTAGCATCTAAGCATCCTTCTAAGAGAATGATCTCCTTCAAGCTTAACAAATCACATTAGGAAATCACTAGTATGGTCTAACTATGTTTTGGTTATTCTATGATTTATTTCTTATGGATATATTATTGTTTTATGTGCTAATCTATTTTTTGTATTATGATTATAGATAAACACTAGGGCATGGCAGCCGAAGCTATCACTATTGAGGAGGAGCAAAGGAGTGTAGGTGTGAAGGAACATAGGCTTGTAGAGGAGGTCCTTCTACAATAGCATGAGAAGGAAAGGTTGGTCAATGTTGATTTGGATAACATAAACACCTTATTTTGTGGGCCCTTGCTAGGTAAACCTCCCATCATCATCTTGAAGGAGGAGTAGGATCTAGTTATGCACATATCTTAGTGCTACTCATTATAGTTTATGGTTTTGATGTTCATTATAACCATTCAATGATTGTTATGCTTGTTATAGTTCTTGAGTCATGGGAAGAGGCCTCTACACCTATGATTCACATGAAACCATTGGTATAGGTTCCAAAAAAGATGAAGTTCATGGACGAAGTGGTGAAGGACATCATCAATCAATTGCAATAGGTTGCACACAAGATTAATAAGATCTATGCTTTATTTTCCTTAGATATTTTGCTATGTTGTAGAGGTATATTTGGTTATAGGTTGTACTTATTTTATGGCTATCTTAGATTGTGTATTATTCTTATGGTCATATTTATGGTTATACATTGTCTATAGTATCATTATTAGCATGAGACCTAAGCCATCACATGGAGTTTGAATCCTTACTGAAGCTCCCATCTAATGTTCAAAATGTACCACTAAAGTTGTATAAAACTTCCACTAATCTTGCAATTTCATATGGAAAAATTTCATGAATGTTTCAAAGGTCCAATAAATTCCTATGGGAGCAAGTTGTGACCTTGAGGGAGGAGAACAAGAGGCAAGCTAAGATGATCAGGGATCTTAAGGATCATAAGTCCTTTTTAGAAGCCCAAGTGGCCCACTACTTAGAGAACTTATGAACCAAGGAGATTATCTAGGGATGCTACTAGAGCACCATCCATGACAAGGTTTCCCTTGCTTGGGACATGTTAGAGTAGCGGATGCAAATGGATCTCATCTACCAAAAGACCAAGGAATGGAAGGATTATTGTGCCTAGGTCTTAGAGTGGAGCTACGCACAAAAGGACAATCTAATTGGGATTCAGGCAAAGAGTGCTTACAAACTCTTTGAAAGAACTCTTATGGTGGTCGAATCTCCTACATCTTAGGTCCTTGTGATTGTAGGTGAGATCTCTATAGCTATGATGTCATAGTAGTGGCCCACCTAGACTAGCATGGATGAGATAAACATCCTCACAGGTATTAATCTTTGGGATGTTGATTGGGCCAAAATCATGAAAGACCAAATTCTCCATTGTTTAGAAACTAGTCTCCAAAATATTTTCCTAGAGTTCATCAACCCTGTTTCCCTACAAGTTTGATATAATATTTGTTATTGTTGTTTTTGCCAAAGTTATGGATTTGTTGTTAGAAACTGATTGGCTTTATGTTATTTTGTTTTAGGCACTAGGAGACATCTACAACTTTAATGGTAAGGGTGGGGATGGCCCATCATTTCCTCCTCCAAACACCCCCTTATCATCCCCCAGTTGCTCACTTTAGTTTTCCTTATTGACGGTTGCATAATGTTTACTTTGTTGTTAATGTTGATGGCTAGTGTTAGCTAAGACTTTGGTTTTAAACATGGTTTTATGTTTATGGCTTATTGTTTGGAAATTTTAAAATTTTTCCACATAGTATGACTATGGCTATTTATATTGTAAATTTTCTAAATATTAAATTTTTATTTCAGTTTTGGATATATTATTCTAGCATTATGGTTTTATCATGGCTTTATGGTTTTAATGTTGTAAATGTTCTAAATGGCTACCTTGGCTATCTAGGTTATAATGTCATGAAATGTTCAAATGACTAGATGATATGGTTATAGGATAAAATGGGAAAAATGCAAAAGGATGCTTGCCAATTTAAGGCCATGGTGGGCCATGTTTCTATTTTAAGGCCGTAGTGGGCCATGGGAATTGCTAGTTCTAAGCCATGGAGGGCAATGTGTTGTTACCAATTTTAGGCCATGGTGGACCCTACGATAAAAGGAAACATATATGTTTATTTATTTTATGTTTTTAAATTTTTTTGGTTTTCTTGTTGTAAATTTTTAAAGCAATTTTCATGTTTATATTATGCTAGAAAGAGAGAAATAAAAGGCTTTAGTAAATAAAATGCAAATAAAGGAAAAATTCCAAGGCTATGTATGAAAGAAATTTTAATATAAAACAAGAAAAATGACATAAATAGGTAAAAAAATCTAGGCTAACAAGATATAGGTACATATAGTTACAAGGTTATAAGGGAATATAGTGGAAGGATCAGGAGTGTACATTACTTATGCAAATGATTTGTAATCTTTGAGAGATCAGGAAATGTATAGGGCCTATTTTGTAGAAGCTTGTACTCCCATCCCCTTCATTACAGATGTTAAAGGGGAGCTCTTCCCATAATTTTTCTCCCATGCCATCATTATTTTTTTCAGCTTTTTTCACTCCCTTGAGTTGTTTAACTTTGTGGTTGGGAGTTTCTTCTTGAAACTCCACTTCAAACCCTTGTTCTATATATGCATTGTTAACCATGAGGGGAACTACATTATCACCATGTATGATAATTTCAACTCCCTTGTAAGGTAGGTGAATTTCCTAGTAGATAGGTGAAGATATGGCTTTTAATTAAGCCAACCAAGGTCTTTCCAAGATGAGGTTGAATCCTGGTGTTTCCTCTACCATCAAAAAATTAGCAATTATGGGAAATTACTCCCCTATCACAAAGTCTAAGGAGATAGACCCCTTACTAGCAACCTATGATTCATTAAAATACTTAAGGGATGATGTTGGCATCTATTGTATCTATGCCATTAAATAATGAAAATAGGGGCCTTGGTCACTTTGTCATTTTGGAGGTTACCTTTGATTTCACTATTGTCAAACACTTGCGATGTTGACTTTGTCTCCCTCGGTGAACAAGGAACCATCATCACATGAATAGATTCTTTGTTAGTAGGGATTTCCTTACTAATGAGGATGAAGGTCAACATCTTAACTAGTGCTTCATAACGTGTAATAGAAGTCATAAGTAGGTCATATAGGCTCAATGTCTTATTTTTCTATTTTAGAGACTCCTTGACCTGTTCCATTACACTTAGGAAGTTTTGGTTGTTGGCCATGAGCTTGTCATCCTAGTTGTGCCTAACTTTCTTCATGCATCTAAAAATGTGTACCTCATTTTTGGATTATTTTTGTGGTCTCTCCTCTTTTCTTTTCCTTGGCTCTTAAATTCCTTTCATGGTTTACCTGTCGAAGTAGCCTAGGTTGTGGAGGTCATGGATATAGATGTTATGGAAGTGGGAAGTAGTGGGTCCACTTCATTCCATGCCTTGGCATATTTATCATCTTTGTTGTTAGGCTTTTGGTTAAGCTTCTTGCCCCACTTGGTTGAGATCTTTTGGTTGTCATTTTTTGTTTGTGAGAAAGAGGCTATGACATAAGGCACCATGGGAGGTAATTGTTCAATTATAGGGGTGGACTCAGTTGTAACTAATTGGGACACCTTGATGACAAAGGGCTCTTTGAGGGGCATCGACAATGGTATGCTTACAAGAAAAAGGGATCTTGAGCTAGTGAAAGCTAAAGAGTCCCTTTCATTGTGAGAGAGTACTTGAATCTAAAATAGTTCCCTCACAGGCCTTCAATTATCAACAACATTGAATGGTGATATGATGTATGAGTTGTTGTTGGCATTAAATGGATCTTTGTATACATACATCAACTAGTTTTGAGGTTAGATAAGATTAAAAGCATCTATAACCAACTTGCCTCTATATCTCATCTTTTGTAGGTCATCCTTTAGTGCAAGGTAGAATTTAGTGTCATGACTAGGTAATTAATGATAGTAACAAAAGTGGTTGAGCTTGAAATACTTAGGTACTGATGAGTGGCGAGGTACCCTTACACTCAACCATACGAATACGAGCATCTCACATGCGCTTCAGTCAAACTCCAAGGACTAAGTGCTTACACGCCTTAATGAAACACTTAAGGTTAATCAATCACTATCTTCCCAAACTTACTTGTATTGTCACAGTTGTATGGTTAAGTAAGCCTGAGGTATATGAGTTTTATATCTTTTATCTTTTTAATGCCTATGCTATTAGGGAAAGGTGAAGAGAACTAAATAACTAATTTTCATTAACTATTTACTAACTAAGTTCTAATTGTCCTAGCACCAGTATCCATCCCCACTTGCCACACACACTTTGAACTAGTGCAACGCTGTTGGGATTACCAAACACTACTCATTCCTAGGCTACCAAGCGTTACACACATGATCGAAGCACTTGTACTAAATGCACTTAAATAGGAGAGTCAAGGGTTGAGAGAGATTAATTATCTAGAAAAGCATTTAAACATTTAATGATAATTAAATCATATTTAGCTTAGTCCATATGCTGCAAGGTTTATCAGAAAGTTTGTCTTTATTTTTGTACACAAATGTGTTCTTAGGTACAATTTTCTAAAATAAAGATCCGTTCACTTTAAGACTCCTACTACAAACACATGGAAATTATTCTAACTCTGGAATGTTAAAACTGCTATATTTTGGCTAAGGGTTTGGATCTATATGCCTAAACAAGGGAAAGTCGCCTCTTAGTTATAGGCATAGCGGTGGGATGCAATATTGCCTATGTGATATTGCAAGGGCAGATGCGATATCGTGTATGCGATATCACGTACGCGAGATCGCAGCTCATCATACCCCCATGACTGAATAAAACCTCGTCCTCAAGTTCCTTACAAAATATTAGGAAGGTATGGGATTATTGACTTGATGACACTAATGGTGAACGGGGTGACCTGTGAAAAGATCATCATTACAATACATGAAAAAATTAGTGTACATGACAATAAGAGTGAACACTATATCCATTCAACATCCAGGCTTATTTGGTAGCTGAGAGAGAAGAGAGAAGAGAGAGAGAAAAGAAGAAGTCTATTGCTGCTGAAGCAAAGATTGCACTTTTTGTTGTCCATCCATAAGCACTCCATCAGTCTCATTCCTTGCATAACTGCTTCAGCACCAATCCATTCCAAGTGTTTCCTCCAGATCCAATCCATTGTTGTATGATTGTCATTTGCACACATAACACAGTCTTATATTAGCAAGGGTAAATGAATCACAATGTAGTTGATACCTTGCCTCAATGTAAGGTCCATTGGCTGAGTTGTAATATGGCTAATGCAAATTTGGAGATATAATACTGGTGACTACTCGAGAGAAAATTGAAAAAAATTGGACCAGGACCCCCATGACTGAGAGCGAAACTCCGGTAGTAATAGAATGGAAAAAGATAAGGAATAAGAAAGACAGAGAAAAAGAAACAACGACAATGTCGATAAAATGGATGTCAGAGATGGAAGTGAACAAAAATAGAAATTGATTGTGGAAATGTTTAAAGGAAAGAAATTAACTAATGCACCAAATAGGAATTCTAGTGGATCCTCCCCAAAGCAGGCTTATGCCCTTAATGCCCTGAAAATCCCACAATCAAAGAGTCTGTAGGATCTAGAAATGTCATTTGGAAGAAAGAGTTAAATTCGTAACCACAAGAGTTTACAAAAAAGAGAACAATGCATCAACCAAAATATGAACTATTGATACAACCGACAATGAGGTGAAAAATGAAGAAAGAAGGATGGGAAGGAGAGAATGGAATGAAGTCTCAAGAACAAGGTGGTGTACAACCCCTTGTGTATTAATGGTTAATGTGACTTAGTAAATCTCATTCTAAATCTAGCCTCAAACAAGCCACATCCAGTGACTTCACATTAATACATTTGGCCAATCCATCCACTTGAAGTAGCAAGAATGCTTCTGCCAAAGAGTCACCACCATTTTGACGAAACAAGAAAGGAGAAAGTAGGAAGCGAGAGAGGGCCTTAGTTAGAGGTAACATGTTTGTTTCATTTCATAACTAGTGCTTGTAGCCCAAATGATTATTTCGTCTAAGGGGTGTTCTTTGAATTCTCAATTTTCACTTTTCACTTGTTGTGTTTGTTTTTTTTTTTGTGAGAACCACACCATGCAAAGATTTATTATTATTTTTAGTTCAGCTTTCAAATAATGGGGCAACATCGAAATGGTAAAGAAAACTCAGGAAGAAAACATCCAAGCACCCAAGAGAATGGCCAGCACAAATGCATCAAATCCCCTTGAAGTCACACCCTTTTCAATCCTTGACTCCTTCCTTAGTTTGAGAAATTCCCAATCACCAATTCCTTGATAGTTCTTATTATTTAAGGAAAGGGATTTTACCTTTCCAAGCCAAGAGAGACCATAGAAATTTATGAATGCATGGATGATGTGGACTCATTGCTTGTTATATCAAAAGAACCATACCAAAGTATCAACATCATAACTCAAAGGTAAAAACTAAACATTAGAAATCAATGGAATACAATTCATACCATCTTTAGGAGCACTTATTAGGTGACAAACTTATCAAAATAAATAAATCAATACACAACTAAACAAAAAAGTATGAATGATATTGCAAAACAAAAATAGGAAAAGTTAAAGAAATTTGCAAAACAAAAATGTATAAAACAAAAACATAAAAAGAAACTGAGGGTCTCAAATGATCAGCATAGGTGGCCATCTCCCCCATGACTGAGTTGGAAGGGAGAGATCTGAAATAATGAGCAAGGTTGTCTCTTCTCCAAGGTGTGGTCTGCATTGACCATTCTAGATTCAATGTAAGGGTTGGTGTGTTGCACATGGACTAGTAATCTCTTATCGGAATGCTTGTTTGAACTTTTTAGAAGCGTCCAACTTTTCCCAATTGATGGTTTTTAGGTTAAGGTTTGGAAGTTGGAACTGCTCTTGCTCTATTGTATCTATGCTTTCGATGTGAGCGCAAGTTCTTCCCTCAGTTCGTTCCATGCATGTTGGTGAGTTTCTCTCTAGATCAGCTATCAACCATGGGGTGTCTTCTTGTTGTGTGGTTGCTACATATAGGCACTTTTGTATGTTAATTTCTTGGGCACACCAGTTGCATGTAGGCAATATTGAACATTCCTAAACGTAATCACCCTTTGTATCACTGTATGTGATGCGTGGAACTTTCTTCTTCTCGATCTTCCCAAAATTTTTTTCCTTAGATATTTCCAGGGAAAGATCACAGATTCCTAGGCATGCATTTATGGTACTAAGCCATGCCCTCCCCATTATTATTAGGAAGTCCCCCTTGTCATTATTTACTTGTATCACTAGGAAATCAGCTAGGTATGACCAACCACACACAGTGGTAATAATGTCCTTCACCAGTCCCAAGGGAAGAGTGATGGACTGGTCAGGCAGCTCTAAGTGAATATTGCTCTTCTTTAGTGGAGGCAGGTTCTAGGCTTTATACATCTCTTGTAATATTAAGTTGACTTCGGAACCTGAGTCTAGAAGAGCTTTACATGGTTCATTCCCAGCAACTTGGAGATAAATTAAAGGACTTCCAAGATCAGAGAATTTCTTGGGAAGGTGGCCCTCCTTAATCCAGTCAGTCATGGCATGTGTTAACATAACAGTGTGCATTGAGTTCTATTTTTTGTTTGAAGGGGGCTCCAAAGCCTTATTTGATGGAGAAGCATTCAGAGGCTCAACTGCTTGTGGTTGTGAGGGCTTGGTTGGTTTGTTGGTTCTGAAGAAAGGTCTTCTCTTTATATAGTTGTTAGAACCAGCACCAGATTGAAGGTTTATGGCCATCGTAGAATTGCGTTGCTGCAGTTGAGTAGGAAGTTCCCCTTGCATTGCTGGAGTGGGTGGTAATGTAGCTATTGGTGTGAGAGTTGCAGATAGATTTGGAGGATGTTATGTATGTGGTGTGTCTCCCCTAGGAGAATGAGTTCTATAATACTGCCAAGCTTGGTAGTGACATGGTGATGTCATGCGACCAATAGAGTCATGTGGAGAGATTGGCTGCTACACATAGTAGCCATATGGATTCGGTTGCCGGTAAGGGTATTGTTGCCTTGGTGGTGGCATCCTCCATGACTGTGGATATTTCCACTGTTGGTGTTTCTCAATAGGTTGTGGTGGAGTTCCACTTGGATAATACATTAATGGTTGGTGGAATTGCCTCTGGTTACCTTGGGGATAAGGTAACCTTCGGGGAGCTTGTCATTTGTTAAGTCATGGGTTAAGTCCATACACCCTAGACTCTTGCAGATGTGAGATTACTGGGAAACATCCCTTAGGATGGTCATACTGGCATATCTCACATCCACCATCATTGTTCATATCAAAATTTACAACCTCTTCGGTGATGGCCATTTTACCCTTACCTTTGTTACGTGCATGGTCCATGTCCCTCTTTTTCTCTTTATCATAGTCACTACCTCGCTCCTTAGACTCCTCTATGATTCTGAGAACGGTTTCAAATCTACTATCTAAGGAGTCCCACATTTTATCTACCTTTGCTGACACTTCGATTATTAATTTTTGCAATGACAAGGTTTTCCTATGCACCAACTCTTCAAGTTGTGAATCTTCCTCCTCCTCACAGAATCTCACTTCCCTTTTTAGGAGCAAAGGATCGTAGTTGTACTCTTCTTCACTTTCTCTCTTACATAGCTCTCCTTCTTCCTTAGCTACTTGCTCCAACAATCTATGAACCTGATGGAACCTAAGCTTTGATAATCTTCCTTGGGCATACGTTCCAAGGGTTCTCCTAGTTTCATGCTTAAGTCCATCTACGAGATGGCATAGTTGATCTTGCTACAAGTAATCATGGCCCGGGCAACGATGTAGCAAAGCATAATATCGGCCCATGGCAGCATCCAAGGGTTCATGAGTTCCTTGCTTCCATCCTTGGATTTTCTTTCATAGGTTGGACACCCAAGAGTACGTTTGATACTTATCATTAAACAGTTCTAGCATCGTACTCCACCTTCGAATGGATTCCGGTTCTAAGGACTAGTACAAGCTTTTCGCTTATTTTACTAGTGTCCTTGGGAACAACTTTAGCTTTTTCCATTCGTTCTTGATGTTTTGCAAGGCACAAGGATCATGAAATGCTTGTAAATGGTTCTAAGGATCAGCATTGTATCCCCCCTCAAATCGTGGGATATTATTCATGTATAATCTCCTAATCCTACTATCTTTTTAGTGCCTTGTAGGAATTCTTATAGCCTCCATGATGTCTAGCATGCTTCAGGTTGCAAGTAGGGGTTCTTCATGGTTATTTCTTTCATAGCATTTGTGATTTCTACGCAGTTCCCTACTTTTCCTTCTTCCATGCCTTGATTCTCTAGAGTGCCCTTATCCTCGCTCTTGACTCTCTCGTCAAGGTTTCTCACTCTATTTACCCTTATCCTCATGGTTAGGTTCCTTATGACTGTGTCCTGATACTGAAGGAGAGGGTGAATGTGATGATGAAGGTGAAGAAGAAGGAGAACCATCGCCATGACGATGTTTCCTACCTTCTCTTCGGTGGTCTCGACCTCGATCGTGATAACAATCAGAACACCCGTCCTTATCATGTGTTTGTGTTCCCTCATCGAACACTTGGTGTTTGTGGGGATCAAAACCAAGATTGTGAATTGTGGAGTGAAGGTTTTGATAGACCACCTCCTAACTATCATTAGGAGGAGGAACATCATTTTGTGGAGAACCTATTGAAATAGTTTCACCACCCTCAAATTCACTTAAGACGGGTAATGTGTTATGGGCCCCTTTGCCCTTCAAAGATGTGTAATATCTCTCCTGTTGCAAGTCCCGTTGATGATGCACTTCTGTGGGATGGTAATCCCTTGTGTCAAAACCACATACAACATATTCCGTATATAATTGTGACATGCCGATTCATGCAAGAGCACGAAGAAGCATGTTGGGGACTGCTCAGTCTAGAGGCAACACTATGTTACCCTCCAAGTCTCTTCAATGTAGTTTCTCATCTTGATGGAGAATAAAGGTAAAGTTGGGTACATATTCATCGTGATGAATATATACGACTCAGAACTATTGAGGAACTGGCAGATCTAGGTTACTTGTGTTATACCGTCGACTGTCTCTAGTGTTTTTCCTAGGCGGTGAAGTGCTTTTCTATGAAGAAGAAGAAATTTTTGTCTTATTCAGTGTGCTATTTACCATTATCTTATTTTTCTCTTGATCAACCCTAATGGTTCGTTCTAGCTTCCCAATGATATGGATGATTTCCTATGTTCTACGTAGCGCACAAACAACTAATTCCCTGGCAACGACACCAATGATAAGTGGTGAGGTACCCCTACACTCAACTATATGAATACGAGCATCTCACACATGATCTGGTCAAACTCCAAGGACTAAGTTCTTATGTGCCTTAATGGAACACTTAAGGTTAATCAATCATCGTCTTCCCAAACTTACTTGTATTGTTACGGTTGTATGCTTAAGTAAGCCTAAGGTATATGATTTTTATATCTTTTATCGTTTTAACACCTATGCTAGTAGGGAAAGGTGAAGAGAACTAAATAACTAATTTTCATTAACTATTCACTAACTAAGTTCTAATTTTCCTAGTACCAGTATCCGTTCCCACTTGCCGCACATACCCTGAACTAGTGCAATGTTGCTGGGATTACTAAACGCTACTCGTTACTGGGCTACCAAGTGTTACACACGTGCTCGAAGTGGTCGTACTAAATGCACTTAACAAGGAGAGTTAAGGGTTGAGAGAGATTAATTATCTAGGAAAGCATTTAAACATTTAAAGATAATTATATCCTATTTAGCTTAGTCCATATGTTGCAAGGTTTATCAGAAAGTTCATCTTTATTGCTATACACAAATGTCTGCTCAAGTACAATTTGCTCAAATAAAGATCCATTCACTTTGAGACTCCTACTGTAGGCACATGGAAATTATTCTAACTCTAGAATGGTAAAACTACTATAGTTTTGCTAAGGATCTAGATCTAGATTCCTAAACAAGGGAAATCCGCCTCTTATTTATAGGCATGATGGTGGGCTGCAATATCGCGTACGTGATATCACAAGGGTGAACGTGATATTATGTACATGATATCGCAGCTCATTAGGTACCTAAGGATCATCTTTAGTTGCTTGAGTGGGATCCTTTGTGATCTCACATAGCCTCTCATGCTTTTTGCGATCACTTTTAATCATTTTCTTGTATTAGATCCTCCCACTCCTTAATAGTTTGTCTAAGAGGTTAGATGGTTTCAAAGGCAACCTAGTGTATTTTGTTCTATGTTTCTACTCAAAGTTGGGTCTATAGGTAGTTGATGTAGTGGCCCCAGATGTTGAGGGTTGGTTGTTGTGGTTGTTAGCAAGGGCATTTGACTGATTATTTCTCATTCCCTAATTCATTATCTTGGTTTCTTTGGCCATCATTGCCATTATCCCATTATTCTTCTTATCCCTCTTCTTGTCCCTTTATGTGTGTTGGTTCTTGTATGCCATGGAGGTAGGGTTGTGGCTAGTCTTCACAACATCCTCTATGTTTTTTCTCTGGGAGAAGGCTTGACTCAATGACTGTGAATCAAGATAATATATCTTGAACTTGATGAAATCATTAACCATCATGTTGAATATAGCTAAAACATGAGTTTTAGCTATAGATTCTAGTATCTCATTAAGAAAATCATTCCATTGTTGGATGAAATTTTGCATCAATTTGAGAGGTCCTTTCTTAGCCTTCATTAGCTAGTTAAGGGTGGTGTTGGGCTTTAAATTGTACTTGAAGTGGTTAATAAATTATGCAATCAAGTCTTCAAGAGAGGATATAAATCCTCTTGGTAGGACACATTCCCAATAAAGTGCTTTTCCTATAAGAGACATAGGGAATATTCTCATGATTGTGTGCAACCAAGCTTGTAACAATAAGCACTCCAAGTGGAAGGTTATGAGGTGAGAGTTGGAATTACCTTTGCCAATGTATTTTGTAAACTAGAAAATGTGGATACCAAGAGTAAGTGTTAAAGTTGGGACCATAGGACTAGTGGGATCCTCTTGATAAAAGTTCATGATTTTAACGATTTGAGATGTAGGGGCCTTAAGCCTCTTTAACTCTTTGATCAGGTCCTAGATCATTTGAAAGACTTGATCAAGGCCCTAGGGTGTTCCTACCAATTGCAATTTTTGCACAAAGGGCTACAATGGCCATTGGAAGAATTGTGGCTTAACTACTAGTTGTGACACTGAGGAGAGCAATTGTGTCATCATGGTGGTTGGTAGGCTAAATAAAGAGAAAGATTATTATGCTGCTATTTGGGGCATAAATGGAACAAAAGGGAGGTATGATCCTTGGGTTGCTTGGGATTCCATGGTGGATCCCATTTAGATGGTTAGAGAGTTAGTGGTAGTGATCACCATTGATGATGGTCGCACTGAGTGAGTTTGCATAGCAAATGACATGGAGAAATGGAAACTTGTGGGTTGTGGTACCAATTGTGTTTGATGTGCTGCAATAGCTAACATGGGCCAAAACATAGTTGTGTAAGAAGGGGTGAAATATTGGGACATTTATCCAATAGAAGAGGTAAGAGGGGTGGAAATAGGTGTTGTGGCCTTAGGGATCACTTGTTGAAAAAGCCCATCTAGGATGTTCTTATGTTTATGTTCCATCCCAAACTCATCGTCTTCCTCTTGCTACTCATCAGAGCTAGCCTTTCCATCTTCCTCATCTATCTCAATTAATTAAGTTAGAACTTGTGCATAGGCCTTAGTGAGAGTATTTGGTCATATGAGGAAGGAATATATTCTTTCCCATTGTGATGTATGAGTTCATACATCATCTTGGCCTTTACTTTCATGCATGCAATCAAGATGCCAACCTAAATCTTTACTTAAATGAAGTTGTAATGATATTCATTTATGAATCAAAATTTATGACTTCAACCTCTATGTCTCAAAGATTGCCTACACTCAACTATGGTAATGTCCTTGGAATCATATACCCTCAAAAATTGTTGGCCAAACCTATTAGTTATGAAGTAGGATAGTCAACTAGCTAAACAACATGATGAAAATGCTAAAAATGGCTAAACAAAAATGTGAATTAATGAAGGGAAATAAAAATTCCAACAATTTTTTTAAAAAAAAATAAACTAAAAAGGGTAAAATGGCTGAGAAAGGTTACATGCTATAAATAGTAACTGGTTATCAAAGTGGGATATATCTATTTATTGAAAAATACAAAAGGTAGGTATGAAACGCCAACTATGTTGGGTTTCCTAGTTACACCCACATTGAGTGTAGTAAGGGGAAAGAAAGGGGGTAAGATGGGAAATCTTAAACCTTTTCTTAGAAATGTTGGGGAAGGGATTTACTTTGGGAGAGTTTATGATTATTGCTAAAAAAAAAAAAGGAAACATTGGCTTTTGGAACATATACTTTTGGCAAGTTGTTAATGTTGGCTTCTTTTGGGAACTTTTCACAGGAAGGGAAAATGAGGATTTGTCTTGTGAAGCCACCAATGCTAGGCTCACTAGAAAATTTTTGTAGCAAGAGGGATGAGATTTTTGAAAAGAAACCAATGCTAGCTTTCAAATTCCCAACAACTGCTATGAAATATTTTGAAAACCGAAACACCTGCAACTTCCACACTAGGCTTTGATGGGAGGGGAAGAATGGGTTTTATTGTTGGTTGTGCAGAAAATAGGATGTCAATAAAATTTGTAGGAAAACATATAAAATAGTTTTGAAAATGTAATGCAATGCTACCAATCTATTCATAGCTTTGGATGCAAAATTTGGTGGATGCCCTCCTTCTAAAGTAAAAAAAACTATAGTGATTGAAAATATGGGTAACTAGAAAACTAAAGAAATTTAGCAAAATAATTTAAACCTTAGATCCAAAGGGCTTACACAAAAAATAGGATCAAATGATTTGATGGATCACCTAGGGACTTAAGAAGAATCAAACAAGCTTGTAGAAATAAAAATGCAAATACAGATCTAAAAATAAATGCACTGAAATGAAGCAAATGAATAAAACGTACACAAAAAAAGAACTATAAGCTTTATTTTAATAAAAATAAAGAAATTTCAAGAAATGTGTACAAAATGTGCCTAGAGTAGTAGGGGGATTCACTTCATTTGGGGTTCAGATTCCATTGAAACTGCTACAAACAAATCCATGATTAGGAGGTTCTGCAGCTCCCAATGCTTTTCAACTTTTGTTGCAGTTTGCACTAAATCTACAACCTTGATGATGTATTAGGTGAGATGTGTAAGGGGGGTTTGCTACCAAGAATAGCCACACTTGGGGTAAAGCCCAAAATGCTTAGTGTTATTACCCAAAATTCATACAATCTCAAAAGGAGGCAACAATGGCAATGGAGGTTGCACACTAGAACTCAAGAACCTAAGTGTATGCAAGACTACAAGAGCTTTTGAATGAAAAATATGCCTTAAAATGTGAAAGTGTGAAACATTTTCATGATCTTGATGTTTAGATTTTATAAGGTTTTGACCATAAGATTTATTGCGATTTTTTCCAAATTGCTTACAAATTTCTAGCTATGTGCAGGTGTAGTGGGTGTTGAAATCCAGTGGGCTTACTATCTATGGTAAGTGTTATACCCCCATGGCATCAAAGCCATTCTATTTATTAAAAATAGTAAATGGGAATTTCACCCTCATTGACTTCTTCCACCCTTGTTGGGCCTTCCAACAATAACACTAGCATGCAGGATCAATGTTGGAGTTGGTGTAGTGCTGAAATTCTAGGCCATGTTGGAGAAATAATGGGATCTTGGGCCATTTTGGGGAAACAATAAGGGGAAGGTGCAATGCTTGAGGGTAAGATTTATAACCCCATTCTAGGCATGGATGAAGTTACACCCTCGAATTTTGGGTGTAGGAAAGTTATAACCTCCAAGAGGTATCTCTAACATGGAAAATTTTATGCCCCTTATAAAATCCATCAAAATGCCAATTCTAGCATTCGAAAATGCATTTTCAACCCCCCACCCCAAGCCCAAATATAGGCATTATATGACTTTTTTCTCTTGGGCTTGAGGCTTTGATCACTTATGAAGCATTTTTTAGCCTCAAAAGTATAAACTATGTGAGTTGCACCTTCTGGGTTAAAATGTTCACATTTTACAATAAAATTTCAACCTTAGGTATTATGGGGTGAGGGTTACATGGTCAAAAAAATGCTCCAACATGCATTTTTGGTGGTGTTTCACATGATTTCATGTGAAATGTGGAGGTTGAAGCATTGGGCTAAGGCTCAGCAACTACAACAAACATAACAATCAAATAATGATTAAGACCAAGGTTAAACATAAAACAACAAAACCCAAACATATAAAACAAGATGCATATATACTTAAAGTATCATATAAAATGATAGTAGGGGGTTCACCTAGTTGTGAGGAGTGAAATATGGCATCAAAATCATCCAATATGACATTGGATAACCCCTCATCCTCATGCTATTGTAAAGCTCCTCCTCTAGGTACTTTTGCTTCACATTTACTATTGTTGCTTGGCCACCAATTCTTGTTGTTTACCTACAAGAACAACAAAGATAAAACTTACAATAACTTAGCACATTTTGCTGAAAACAAAGTAACAACATAGCCTTAGAACATAAAAACATAAAATAGAAAACATTTGAAAATAAAACAACCTAAAACATGCCTACAACCATATTATATGCTTGATCGAGTCTAATGAAAAACCTCCTCTTGGAAGGTTGCTCGATCACTAGTGCTACTTCCTCAACTATAGGCCTCTTTAGTTTTTCTCTAGCTGCACCTTTAGCTTTGGCATGTAATTTCCTGGTCTTTTCAACATTCCTACACACAACTTGGGGTTCTATCCCCATGATGCTGTCAACAAAAACATAATGCCTACCACTAAGTCCCTTACTGGTAATAGACAATGACTCCTTAACATCCTGTAGTTGATTCTAAGCCTCCATGATGGGAAAAAGGTGTTTCATCTAAGGCCTAGAGAGCTAGAATGGATCTTGACTTATCCATTGTCCATCATTCCTCACCACCAAGAACTTTGTGAATCTCCTTAGATATGCCATGAAAAATGTAAAATACATGTGACATTTCATTGTAAGATTGATCTAAAGTTTTAGGATCTTCCCATGTAGCCCAAAAGTCAAATGAGAAGCCTAATTAAATTGAGCACCCTTGGTGAGGATCTTCTTCATGGTCCATTCTTGTTCAATTCACATTATCTTTTCTTGTGATAATAACTTAGGAAATAACTAAGAGCATAACAAGGGATATGCCTCTTTAGCCTCTACAACCTAAGATTGGTTGAGAAAAAAACCCTTGTGACCTTGGCAAGTATCTAACCACTATTCCACTTCCTCTTAGTGGTCCATCTCTTTCCTTGCATTGGTGACAATCTTTAAGCCCTTGTAAGGAACTCCAAAGAGGTTACTAAAGATGGACTCATTGATGACAAAGGTGACAGGCACACTATGAACCTAGGTGATGAACTTCTTCACCCTTTGTTAAAAGAGTCGATGATGTTCATCATCTTCGGGGTAGGGATGGTTAGGTTAGGAGCCATGAGAAGATCAAGCAAACCTATATGGATGATGTTTGCATGGATCTCTCTAAGCTTCGAACAAGCCAACCACTATTGCATCAAATCCACCTCATCATACTTTAGAATAAGAGTCTCCTCAGAGCATCTTGAAGTGATCTAAGTGATAGTTGAGGAAGTGGTAGCCCCTCTAATACAACAAAATGACCAAGTAGATTAAGCCTAGGCATATCATACATAAGACCAAAAATACAACTAGTATAACTAGTTAACACCAAATTTATAGACATACCAATGAAACCATTTAAATAATTTTGACCTAAATGACCTAAAATTATGTGACCGTTAAAATGTTGATATAATATCACAAATGAATTTAACAAAAAAACAAATTCTTACTTTTATTGTTGGATGAAGGTAGTGTGAAGACACTAAAAGGGATAGATATATCCATACCAAAATCAGGGATTCCCCATCAACTATGGGTTTTCCCATTTACCAAGCACCTATGGTAGGATTTGGCATAGAGTTTGGTATATCTACAAAAATCATCTTTAAGTTGCTTCATCATAGTGTGCCTCACCACTTGGCCTTTGGTAAATTCAACCAATGTTATTTGGGCTAAAGGCAAGAGTTGTTTGCTCTTGATCAACCCATGGTCATCAACCTTGTACCTACAAGTATAAAAAAATCAAAACAAAAATGTTAAGAATATCCTAAGTAAATAAAATTTAATCCAAGAAAAAGAGAAAACAAAAAGTTCTAACTTTTACTGTTACCCCTCTAAACGGTACATTGTTCTAGGAGAGTTCTGAAACAATGTGTTGACATGATGACCAACAAGAAATGTGTTATTAGCATTATAGTATATGAACTTAGACATGTTTAAAATCTTAGACAACTTACAAGTTCCTTTAGTATACTTGTTATCATGTTTCTCACCCTCAACATGGGAATTAGGATCATCAATAATGAACTTGATGATCACACATCTTGAGTGGGATAGTAAGGTCTTCATGATTACTAACACTATCTCCAAAACCAAGTATGACCACACCATCATGCTAAAGTTTTTGAGGAGGTAGGCCAACAATTTCTTTAACCGTAGATAAAACTAGGTGGGATGTTGGACCCTAGTGTATGGATATAGTAGAGAAGTGCCACTACCTCAATGACCACCAAGATGGATTTTAGAAAATCCCTGCACGATACAACAACAACGATAGAAATCATGAATAGTCATAACTAAAAATAAATAAATACCAAAACATAAAAAAAATCAAAGTGATCTCATTGTTAACATTTTCTCTTAAATGAAGTAACCAAATCCATAGTTTTAGACACTTAACCAAAAAGACAATAACCCAATATTATGAACAATTTGCATATAATAAGTTGAGAAAAACCAACCTACTACCAACCAATATCAGTTTTATGGTGAGATATTCATAAAAATAATAAATTTTTGTATGTAAAAACATTAAATCCATGAAATATAGCTTGTATCTACTACAATAGTCACAAAATCCTAACGTGAAATTTGCAAAATTTTTACTAAAAAATCTTGTTAATAGTGAAATTAGCTATGGTAAAAACTCTAGGGCACTAGCTAAGAATTTTGAAAAAATTTAAGTGATAGTTGAAAACTAAAATAAGGCATGTATATAACCTTAGAAATATTTGAACATAACCAGAATAACTTAAGAACCACACCAACACTACCTATACATCTAGAGAGGTTTGCAATTTTAACAACCAAAATTGCAACTATACAAGGCATGTTTGCATATGAATAAAAATGATAATTTAGAACTAAAAATATTTTCTAAGTCTAGCAACTAAGTAAGCAAAAATTCAATAAAAATTTGAAATCTATAGTAATGTCCCAGACCTAGAAAAAAGGTTTTATAATAACCCAAGACCAGAACAAAATATAACAAAATTTTGCACAAAACCTGAAACTATAGAAAATGGTTGTATGAATCACTAATAAAAAATATGAAAAAAATTTTAGAATTGCTAAAACCATTAACAAACCTTTCATAACACCTTGAAGAATCTCTATAGACCTTGGATGTTTTCTGGAAAAATTCTTCCAAGTATCAATGCTGCCCATTTTCACAAGGGTAAAACCATGAAAACCAAATATCTCATCATGCACTAGTCCATGAAAAGATTCATATAAAATTAGCCATAGATTAGCATTTAGTGATTCCACATCCATTTGAACTGATAAATGATAAAATAAAAATCCAAAAATTTAAAAATAAAAAATACTTAGCCTTTTTTGCATAAAAAATTAGGAAAATGATATGAAATTAATAGCAAAAACTAAAAAACCCTTATCAACTCACTTATTGAAAAACTCACAAACAAATTTACCGTAAGTTAGAATCTAGTGGTTCAATCACCATTTTGACCATTAAACTACGTATTGTGATCCTAAAGTCATAAAAAATAAAAATTTCAAGTCATTTTTAAATAGAAAAATACAAAAGTAGCATTTCTTTTTGGTGGGGAAATTGCATAAAATGTAAAGAAAAGACTTGAATAAAATTTATAATTTTGCATAGAACAACCCCAACGACAAAGCAACATTGAAACCTCATAAACATGGTCTTGATCTAATGTAGGAATTTCTCAAAACCTAATTCCACATAATACAAAAGCCTACACAAGAAAAAACACCTAGGATTTCACTAAAATTTCTTATGAAACAGCTAGGAGTGGTGTACCTGGGGATTGTTGAGGATGATCCTTTACTAATAAAAGGTTGTGGTAGGTTAAGGAGCCCTCTTAAAGCTACATTAGCCTCTTCCAAGACTAGATTCTTGCTAATGGAAGCTCTCCTCTTTGATATTCTAAAAGAACAAGGTGGAAAACACCAAAATCTTCAAGCTTCAAGATGACTTGTAGCAATTGCACTTGCTCCTTGGTTTATGATAGCTAAGCTATGTTGGAGATAGATTTAATTGAAGCTAAGAAGAGGATGAAATCTGTAGTGATATGTGCTAAAGTTTGAAGTTGATATGATGAATTTAACTTTTGCAAAACTATAATGTGGAAATAAATCCCAAACTTATCCATTCATCACCAAAACCCTAGTTTTTCAAAACATTCACACAAGTCCTACATAACTCTATGATCATAATTAGAAAGTGGAACTACACTAGGTTAGTGGAAAATCAATTAGTTTAACAATTCAAATTTGAGATGGATCCCACTAGGCGCATCTCTAACAAGCCAATAAAAATCCTAACACACTTGGATTTAGGCTTTTTCATGATAACTATGCTAGGGTTTAAGCCTCTAAAAGCCTTGGAATTAATTCTAAACTCTAACCACTACCAAAACCTATCTCCTAGCCATCCATCTATGTCATATTGAAATTGAAAAGGCCTTATGTGCAAAATTAGTATTCAAGTATTGACATTGGGGGATACCAGACACCAAGAAAGGCCAAATTTCATAATATAGCTAGTTATTTTGGGCAACTATGCTAATGAGGACCTAAACTACACTATCTAGGATAGTCCCAATAGGGATGATGTCTTCAACAATTGACTAGGATCATGATCAACTCCAAAATGACCACACCATGCCTCAAACCCTAACTAAAGCCTCGTGCAGCTTTGGAACATCATAAAACTAGGGAAAAAAAAAACAAAAATCATCCATCTTGCTCCAACTATGCTAAAGCCCATCCTCAACTATGCTGGCTAGGATAGTCGTAGCGTAGTTGATAAGAACACAACCAATGAATATCCCAAGTGACCTTCACACTAATATTTCTTGATCATTACATCCTCATGGCATGTTTAGTGGAATTGAAATGTCAAACAATTGATTAAAGACAAGTAAAATATTATCCCAAACTTGCTACTACATGTTAGCATAGTGGCCACTAACATGTTAGATTGGGTTCCTAATGCATCATCCTAATCCTAGAACCTTGCCAAATTCTTGAAAGACTAATAAACCCTATAAACTGAGTCAAAATAGCTAAAAATTATTATAAACACCATACCTCCATTGGAACTGCACTAGCTAGCCTAGGCAAGGAGTGTATGACCACATCTACACTCAAAAAACCATCAAAACTAACAACCTAAGAACCTAATTGATTGACCACAAAAGATAACTAAAATCCAAAATTCATGCTAAATATGTTGAGGTAGGCTAGGACTATGCTGGATAGCATATCCTTTAGGATGGCTGAACTAACACCACAACACTCAAAATGGCCTAAAACTTAATTCAAGAAGCCGAGAGCCCTGAAACTTTGAAGCCAACTATAGTTTGGTATTTTTTTTACAATGAAAGATAAAATTTTAATTCAACTACATTGAGGCCACCTCCAACTACACTAGCCAGCATAGTCATGGGGTGTTGGTGCCAAAACTCCACTTGTAGTGCCCTATTTTGACCTTTAAATGGCCACTTCAGCCTTTCTAAGAGCTTTCCCTAACCTATGAAGCTAATGGAACAATAGTTTCAATTCTGATACCCCACAAACCTACTTTAACTATGCATCTACATAGGGACAACACTGGCCAATGTGCTCCCAACATAGTCACCAATTTTCACATCATTTGCAGCTTGTAGTTTATTTTGACCAATAAACTACACTAGCCATACAGACCATTAGGATCCCAAAATTAGTCATGACAACCTAGGAAAGTTGTTTATTAATACTAACTACATTGGGACCTATCCCAACTATGCTGGCCAACGTAGTCCTAGTTAGGGCTAGCATTAAAATGACAATGCCAAGTGTCCAAACTTAGCTATCAACCTTGTAGAACTTCACTATGGATTGCTCAGACCTAGAACTGGTAAAATTTAACTATGATTGATTAATATTTATCATCTTTTCCACATCATTTCTACCCTAGATTATTTGGCCTTTTCCATGATGTTCCAACTTGTTTAGACCTTGTTATGAATTGTTAACCTTCATTGTTTGTCCTTATGATGGCAATTGGATTTATATTTGGTCATTGAAGCATCATTTGGCCCTATCCCACCAAATGCTTTTATCATTTGGTATCATTTGACCTTGGAAAACTTGAGTTAAAAATAATTTATGGTATTAGGAATAATTGTGACCTTGCTCAACCATCAAGGATTCCATTTGATGGGGTTCAAGAATCATTTGATCATCATTTGACTTTACTTGGCCATCATTTGGCCTTTGTTCCATGACTATTAGCCTTTATCTTATCCTACTTACCTTGCCCACTCTTTTATGGTCTTTGATAATCATGTCTTAGCCCTATCTAATGTCATTTGATGGTACTTGACCATCATTAGATCCTTCTTTGGCCTTATTAGAAAATCATTTGGGTTCATTTATTTCACTATCATTGGTATCTACTTGGTCTTACTTAATGTTGTTTGACATTTAATGCATCTTAACTATCTTATCCCATGTCCTATGGCCTTTGTTGACCATTTTTAGCCTCCTTTGACATCATTGAATGGATTTTATCATCATTTAGCATTCATTTAGACACATTCTATCATTATCTAGCTCTAGTTTGATTTTGTTTAGCCTTTGTTGCATCTTGTTTGTCTAAACTACCTTCCATGACCTATGATAGCCTTATTTGAATCCTATTTGACCATTGATGTAATGTGTTTTGGCTAAAGTATTTTGTCTTATTTATTTTCTCATCTTATCACAAAGGTATCAATTAATATGCTTATAGTTGATATGTAGGATTGGAGTATGGCCACCTAGGAGAAATTTAGTATTCCTTTTAGGCTAAGTTGACCTTATGATGATGTTGAATGATGCATCAATCTTAATTACCTAGATCTTAAGCCTAAGAGTCCAATCAACTACATAGACTCAATAGAGAAACCTATTGAGTGGCCTAAAAACCTAATTAAAATCCTTGGCCTTAAGGCTAGCAATATTACTGAAGACTCTTTAGTTGAGATTCTTATCATAGCACATAATGGTAAGGAGAAAACACTAAAAACATGTTCCTCATTAGAATCTCAATAGACTCAAGACATCACTCAGGTCCTTCAAGACAACATTAAGATCTTTGCCTAGTCATATGAAGATATGCTAGGTCTTGACCCACACTTATTGAAACATCACATTTTACTTAACCTTAGTATTAATCAAGTTAAGCAAAGAGTTCATAAGATTAGACCAAATTTAGCCTTGAAATTTCATGATGAATTCACAAAATTATACAAATTTTGTTTCATTAGATCTATCGATTATACAAACTTGGTTTCTAACATAGTAGTGGTCCTTAGGAAAAATGGAAGTATACATATATGTATTTATTTCCAAGACCTAAATAAGGCAACCATTAAGGATGACTTCCCTTTACTTAGTATTCACCAACTTATTGATACTATGGCTAGGCATGCCCTATTATCCTTTATGGATGGGTTCTCACAATATAACCATGTTAGGCTTAACTCAAAGTACCAACTATGCACAACGTTCATGACCCCTTGGGAAATATTTTGTTACACCATGATGCCCTTTGTTCTTAAGAACACATGTGCCACTTATCAATAAGTGATGATGTATATCTTTAGTGATTACATGTTAGGACCGATTAATGATTATGTGGATGACATAGCTATCAAATCCAAAATGGCTAATGACCATGAGTGTGATCTTAACCTTGTGTTAAAACATTGTCTAAAATATGAGCTTAGTCTTCACCACAAGAAACATGTCTTTGATGTTAGAACTAGTACGATGCTTGGCCTTGTAGTATCCAAAGCAAGAATACGTGTCAATCTTAAAAAGGTTAGGACCATATCCAACTTGGTAGTGCCAACCTTAAAGAACTTAGGGAACTACAAGAGAAATTACAATTTATCCATAGGTTCATCACTATGCTTACAAATAAGTTACTACCCATGCAACACTTGCTAAATAAAGAATCCTTTGAAAAACTTAATCAAGAGTTGGTAGAACTACCAATGGTCTACTAGCACAAAAGGATAAACCTTTTTACGTCTACCTTGTTGTCTTTGACACATCCATTGCATCTATACTCTATCTAAAACAAGATGATGGAGTAGAGCTTCCTGTACACTACCTAAGTCATGCATTAATTATCCATGAGACTTGATACACCAAAGTGGAGAATTGTTGTATAGCTCTAGTCTTCTCATTAAAGAAATGAAGATAATATCTTTTTAGGAGCCAGGTTAACATCATTTGCAAGGACAATGTACTTGGAGCCATAACAATCAATATTTATGAGAGTAGTTGTATCTCCCATAGGAAATTCACAACAACCAAATTTGACCTCCATTATGTTTCTTAAGCATCAATAAAAGGCCTAGTGATAGTCAAACAACTTACTATTTCATTGATAGAAGACCATGTAGCCATTAACATTGAGCTACTTGATGAGCATGTTAACATTGTTAACAAGGTACCAAAGGGCTATGAGGTAATTATGCACTTTGATGATGCTTCAACTGCACATGGCACCAGTGTTGTTGCCATAATAACATCACCTTACGGTGAAATCCAATCCTTTGCTTACCTTTTTTATTCCCATGTACCAATAATATTGTAGAGAATGAAGGATTGATCAAGGGAATGATGGTGGCTTGTGATCAAGGAATTAAATGCTTGATGATCAAAGGTGATTTAGAACTTATGATTAACAATGTAACAAATATTTACACATGCAACGCTAAACATTTCCAACCTTACTATGACTTAGGAAAAAAACTAATGGAAAAATTTATTTATGTTGGTATCCAATATGTTCCCCAAACTAAGAACACATTAGTCAATGCCATTGCAACCTTAGCCCTAAGTGTGATGCTTGATGTGTTTATTAGGTTACCTTCCTAGACTATGAGTTTTGTTATTCCCATCACACAAAGCATTGAAGGTGGCTCTATAGCCTCTCTCAACACCGCTCCTTAAAATGAATAGTACAATGATATAAAATTTTATCTAATTCATGGTGAATTTCCAAAAGGCTTGATATCAAAAAAATATGTCATCATAAATGATAGAACATTATGTCAATGATCCTATGATGGCATATTGTTAGTATTCTTGGGAAAAACCAAATCCGACATAGTCCTTGAGCAAGTTCATAAGGGTGTATGTGAAGGACATATAGGACCTAGAGCCATGGCTGCTAAATTAGATACCTAGGCTATTAGCAGTCATATATGGAAAACAATTGCATGTAGAAAGTTAAAACTTGTCATACTTGTTAACATCATAGCAACCTAATACATGTATCATCAACTGAGTTACATACTAAGATAATTTGGCCATTTCAATGATGGGTGTTGAACATTATTGGACCTATAAAACCTAAATATTTTTCATGGCATAGCTTCATTATCACTAGAACTAAATACTTTGCAAAGTGGGTTGAAGCTATTCCCCTAAAGAATTTATACTCAATAATATAGTAGCCCATTTTGGCATTCCTATGATCATATTCATGGATAATGGACCTATAATACCCTCCATCCTCCCTTTTGGATGAAGAGAATTATGTGGATAACAACAAATACCAAAGGTTGGTCATGAAAAATGAAATCATTTCATTATAATATAGCAAAAGGAAGTATGGTTAAGCCATGACCAAGAGGAAGAAGA
>MNCI01003076.1:4658-18356 GCA_015680685.1 Gnetum montanum
TGATTGCAAGATCTATAGTTTGACCCGGGAAAATAAGTATTTTTTATATTCAAGTTACACTCGGGAGACCCCGATTGTTTTGTATAAAGAAAACACAAAGCAACAAGAAACAAGCAAACTGTCTAAGCAGAAGTGTAGAATAGAATCCGATCTACCTTGTAAGCCAGAGAAGGGATGCAAGGAAGGTCAAGTTCTGATGTCTATTGATCAACTGCTTCTGATCAATAGAAACTCACAAACCACACCAGATGATCTCTAGATCTCTGATCTGCTCCTATTGCCTTAGGTAGTCTCTGCTCGGAGCTGCCGATAATCGCCAATGGAGAAAGTTGTGTCTTCACCAAAGGGGTAATTGCTCTTACTGCCAATGTTCAAACCCAGTGTCTCTTGTCTTTGTCTCTCTGTTATTGTTTTTTGTTGTCGTACTCTTTTCTTCACCAACTGGGATATTTATAGGTTTGACGATATATGGAGAAGGCACAGCTGTGATGACACGTGTTTCAAACTTTTTGGAAGATCACTGACTTGACCATCCTTGTGTTGAAACCCGTATCTACGCACAATACGCGCATCTACATATTGTGCGTATGAGTGACAAATGTGGGTCAGGCATGTCTCCATTGATTTTGGGCTACAGTACACTCGTACGCATTGCGTCGTGTACAAGAGCGTAATAAAGCATGAAGACAATAGATTCAAACTGCTTTACGCTCATTTACGCTGCCGTGCGTACTGAGCGTAAACTCGGCCTTGGACAAAAGGCTTAGCCAAAATACACGAGAGGTCACGTATTACGTTGTTTAGGCCTTAGTCTTTGCCAAATTTGCTAAAGTAAACTGCCTTCTAATGTCAGACTACGTTTCGCTGAGTGTCATTACGCTACACTACATGCTATAGCGTAAATATGGAAACATAGTGAGATAAGAAATCTGCGACGGGAAACCAAAGTCTTGATGCCACGCGCCTCCTTGCATCGCCCTGTCTTGTTCTTCTTTCTGGAATTCTGTCATGTACTCATGCTCGAATCACGAATCTTTGCCTGAGGCCAACTCGCAATTTCCATGATGTTTCAATCTCATTCACCATTAGTTCCATTCAAGTCAATAATCCCATACCTTCCCAATATTTTGTAAGGAACTCGAGGACGAGTTTTTATTCAATCATGGGGGTATGATGGGATGCGATATCGTGTCATTCCGCCAGTTCTATAAATAAGAGGCAACTCTCCCTTGTTTCCCCATCTAGATTTAGACCCTTAGTGAAACTTTGGTAGTTTTACCATTCCAGAGATAGAATAATTTCCATGTGCCCGCAGTAGGAGTCTCAAAGTAAATAGATCTTTATTCGAAATATTTTGTACCTGAGCACACAATTATGTACAGCAATAAAGATGAACTTTTGGATAAACCTTGCAACATATGGACTAAGCTAAATAGGAATTTAATTATTGTTAAATGTTTAATTGCTTTCTTAAGGACTTAATCTCTCTCAACGCCCAACTCTCATAGTTAAGTGCATTCAGTACGACCGCTTCAAGCACGTGCATTACACTTGGTAATCCCAATAACAAATAGCGTTTGAGTTCCCAGCAACGTTGCATTGGTTCAAGGTGTGAACGGCAAGTGGGAATGAATACTGATGCTAGGACAATTAAAGCTTAGTTAGTGTAGTTACTTAGTCTCTTCACCCTTTCCTCTCTTAGCATAGGCGTTAAAAAGATAAAAGACATAAAAATCGCATACCTCAAACTTACTTAACCATACAACCGTGACAATACAAGTAAGTATGGGAAGACAACAATTGATTAACCTTAAGTGTTCCATAAGGCGCATAAGCACTTAGTGCTTGGAGTTCGACCGGCTCGCGCATGCAACGCTTGTATTCATATGGTTGAGTGTAGGGGTACCTCGCCACTCATCAGCAATGCATGGAACTCACTTCTTTTCGATCTTTCTAAATGTATTTTCTTTGGATATTTCCAGGGAAAGATCTTTGATGCCCATTCTTACATCAATGGTGCTAAGCCATTCCCTTCCTATGATGATTGGGAAATCTCCTTTATAGTTCTCCACCTTAATCACTAGGAAATCAACAGGATAAGACCACCCACAAATAGTGGTCACAATGTCTTCTACCAGTCCCAATGGAATAGTGATGGACTAGTCTACAAATTTTAATATGGTATTGCTCTTCTTGAGAGGAGGTAGGTTCCATGCAGTGTACATCTCATTAGAAACTAAATTGACACTAGAACTTGAGTCAAGAAGAACTTTGCATGGTTCATTCCCAATAATCTGCAAATAAATGAGAGAACTTCTAGGATTAGCTAATTTCCTAGTAAGGTTTCTAGTGCTGATCTAATCAAATATAGTGTGAGTAAGCATCATAGTATGAATCCTAGGCAATGTTTTTTTTTTAAGAGGACTTGAAGGAATTTGATATAGAGGAAGATGGAGGGACAAGGTTTTTAACCACAAGTGTATTTGAGGGCTTAGGTGGGTTGCCGAATTGAAAGAAAGCTCTCTTCTTTGATTGAGTATTTGACCAAGTCAATTGGTAAACTAGTTGTAGATTAATAACCCTAGTAGCATTGCATTGTTGCAGTTGAGTTAGTAGTTCACCCTGCATAGGTGGAGTAGATGATAGTTGTGCAGCTGGAGGAGGAAGATGTGCAAGGATAGGAGAAGGATAAGGATAACAGGTGGTATCCCTTTTTTCATGTGAAGAATGAGTTTGATAATAATCAAAAGGATGGTAGTGAGATTGGAAAGCAAAAACATGATTGGAGGAGTCACATGGAGACAAGGGTTGCTGAATGTAGTATCCATATGGGTCAAATTGTCTATAAGGGTATTGTTGTCTTGGTAGTGCTAACACCCATGATTGTGGTTGTCACCACTATTGATATTGCTTTGTGATGGAGTTTTGCTTAGATAATATTGTTGTTGCTGGTGGAACTACCTAAAATTACCTTGAGGATAAGGTAATCTTCTAGATGCTTTCCTTTGTGTTAGTCGTGGATTCAAAGAATACACCCCAGACTCTTGTAAATGTGACACATGGAATAACATCCCTTAGGATGTTCATACTAGCAGATGTCACACTTATCATCATCATCTGATTTTCTTTCCGCAACTTCTTCTATTGCAGAAATCTTGCTCTTACCTTTTTGATAGGCACGTTCAACTTCCTTATGCCTCCTACACTCATGATTACTACCTTGTTCTTTGGAGTCTTTAGCAATTTTTAGGATAGCTTGAAATCTACTATCCATGGAGTCCCATAACTTATCAACCTTGCCCATAATTTCAAATTGAAATTTTTGGAGTGGCAAGGTTATCCTATTCACCACCTCATCAGGTGCAGATTCTTCCTCACCATCACAAAATCAAACCTCCCTCTTGCAAATGGAAGGATCATAGTTATATTTTTTTGCACTTTCTCTTTTTCTTAATTCAACCTCCTCTTTAGCTACCTATATGATTAGACTTTGCATTAGATGGATGCTTAATTCTAACAGTTTTCCTTGGGCATAGACACCAAGGGTTCTCCTTGTTTCTAATCAAAGCCTGTCTACAATGTGGTAAAGTTGATCTAGTTGAGAATAACCATGGCTAGGAAATTTATGCATTAAGGAATAGTATCGACCGATGGTGGCATCCAAGGGTTTGTGTGTTTCTTATTTCCATCCTTAGATTTGCCTTCTTAAGTTGGACACTCTAGAGTATGTTTGATATTTATTATTAAATAATTCAAGCATGGTACTCCATTGTCTAATAGATTCTATCTATCCCTTTGATGCTTATGGGAATATGAATTGCCTCTTGGATGTTGATCATACTTCTCATAGTAAGCAGTAGTTAATCATAGTCATTTTATTCATCATAGCCACTGTCATGATCATGTCCCCTATGATGTGGCCTACTATGTCTTCTCTCTTAATGATGCCCCTCTTCATCTTGTTGTTGCCTATGTTCCCTCCTCGCATCTCTATGATGTGGTCTTCTATCATCTTCACCTTAGACATTATCATTTTTCCTTCATTTTTGACCATGTTCCCTTTCGTTAGAGCTAGATGATGAACTGAATGGTAAAGATGGAAAGCTTAGAGAGTTATGTCATCTTGCTCTTCTTCTCTAGTTTCTAAGTTGTTCTCTTATTTGAGGATTAGAAGATCTTGGCCTTGAGGTATCTCTACTTCTAGGCCTAGCTCTCCCCTTATCTTGATTACTTGCCAAGATTGAATGTAGCCATTGATGAGCTGTGCTATTCTCATTAAAGGAAGGAGAACCCTAGTATTGAGATCATGCTAATGGATATTCAATGTCCTCCTTTTTTGATGGTGATGTTAACGTGATTGACACCTTTTTTCCTTTGGAGGCTTCATGGCAGGTTTCCATAAGATTATCCTTTTGAAGTTGAGCCTTCATAGGTTGATAGTCCATGGAGAGATGGCCTATTACTTGGCACTCTAGGATTGCTTATTTAAGCCCCAACTTCATTAGTACTATCATGAACATGGAAGGAATACCACGATCAAGTGACAACACAATGTTACCCTCTAAGTCTCTCCATCGAAGCTGTTCATCCTAGTGAAGGATGAAAGTGAAGTCTAGATAATAAGGATCCAAATCAATGTAGACAACTTTACACTATTGAGGCACTTCATCTACATTTTTTCTTATTTTGTCATGTTTTCTTGTAGAATCATCAGTAGGTGGGAAGTCAACCTTGTGAGAAGAAAACATTTTTAGTTTATCCTTATAGTGTGTATTGAATAAAATATTATTATATTTTTTAATGATGGTTCATTATGTTCCTACAACAACCTTGTATCATTTAATTATCTAAAACACCTAGTGCATAACAAAGCATTCCTTGGCAATGACACCAATAATGAGCAATAAGTGTTTCCTACATCCAACCACATGAATCACAAGCAAGTAGGTGTGATCTAATCGAATTCCATGAAATCTTTAGGCATCTAGTGCTTTATATAATTAGGTTGTGATGTTGCTTGTTATTGTCTTCCTAATCGCCACTTGTATTAATTTGATTTGTATGGTTAAATGCGATTAAGACATGAGACATTTATATTTTTGTTATTATTTTTTATCATTTAAGAGCATTAAAATGGTGGAATGATTAAAGTACTAAATTCTAACTAATAAATGAAATTAAAGATAATATAAGCTATCCTAAATGTAGAGTATTCATTTCCACTTTTCATACACATCTTGAACCTATACTAATGCTGCTAGATTACTGATGAGACATCAATAAAATAAGTTGTGTCAATGCAACCCCATCGCCATATCCCCATTGATGCATGGTAGGATGTATTGATGTAGATACATTGATGCTGACAAAGTCATTAACTATATAAATTCCTACACCCTCACATTTATGACACTTTTCAGTCATAATCTTAGCAAAACTCTTGCAATTTCTTTTTCCTAGAGTTAGAATATTTTCCTTTTTAAGTACCCACAATTTGGATTTAAGTGATTGTATGGAGCTTTCTTCAAATGCTCATGTACTTGAACACATTGGTATGATGACAATAAAATTGAAATTTCATATATCCATTACAACACTTAGACTAGTTTAACTTTACTTTTATATACTTTACTTTACTTGCATTTTCCATTATCATCCTTAATTAAGTAATTAATGTTATTAATCAAAAACATGTGAGTACAACCATTTCAAGCATGATATGTTAAAGCTTGATAATCTTAGTCGTGGATATTTGATACACCCAATAATAGCCACTTGGTAACCCAGTAGTGTTAACACTAGTTTGGGATCTGTACGGCAAGCGGGAACAGTTACTCCATGTTAGGATAATTAGTTAGTTAATTAGTTAGATACTTAATTGTTAAACCTCTACTTGATTATTTATCCATTAAGATAAAAATGTATTAAAAATAATTACAAAAATATACATCATGTGCCTTAACCATATTTAACTATAAGTACCGATAACACACAAGTGTGAGTTAAGAAGACAACAACCTTGCAACTACAGGATTCACTGCGTAGGAATATCAATCACTTGGATAACTAAGTCTATGAAATTCAATTGGATCGTTAATGAATTCTTATGATTCATATGGTTGAACATATCAGTTACCAAGTGTTCACTACTAGGTGTACCAAGTATTCATTACTGGGATTACCAAACATTAGTATGTTATGATTGAAGTGGTTGTACTCATGTTACTACGGAATAAAATATTAAATTCCTAAATGCAGGAAAGTAAAGTACTTGAAAGTGAACTAAATGCTAATCTAAGTGTTATAATGAAAAGAAGAAATCTCGATTTCATTCCTATCATGCAGAAGTATCCAAGTATATCTTACACTTGAGTAAAATTCTATACAATTAATTTGATCCACGTTGCAGGCACTCAAAGGGAAATTGGCTAAGTCTTATAGAAAAAAACTGCAAAAGCTTCACTACAATACTAACCAAATGGTGCCTAAATGTGGATGGTATGTGCATTTACATAGGCTTTAGGCCACATAACATTGATGTATATACACCAACACATCTAAGGATGTGTTGACGATTATTGATGAGCAGCAAGGTACCTCTATGCCCAACCATATGAATCATTAAGGCGTTCATGCACGATGTGGTCGAATTCCGTGGACCTATAGTTCTATAGTGCACTAGTTCCTCTAGGAAGTGAGATGATCGCTGAGAATGTTTATTGTCTTAAGTGTAATTGAAGCACATACTTTTATCATGTTATGTTTTGTAAGTTTAATCGCCTACAACAATAATGAAAGGTAGAGTAATTTAGAATCTAATTTATCTACTACCTAGCTAGCCTAACATAAGTACCCGTCCCACTTACTTGGACACATCCTGAACACGTATAACCCTACTGGGTTACCAAGTGCTACACGTATGCTCAAGGTGGTCGTGCTTGTGTTCATTAACAACTAGGAATTAATTGCTTAATTAAAGTGCATTAAAGTGAAGTGCATGAATATTAAATGCATCAAGGAAACATTAATCTATTCTCGGTATTGCAAGGATGATTAAAAGGGTTCATTTTTATTCTCGCCACACTATTGTGATCAAGTACATCAATGTTCGAATAAAGATCTATACACACTCAGACTCTTGTTGCGGGCACTCTGAAAATATTCTAACTCTGAAAAAAACAAATCACAAGAGTTTTGCTAACTATGACAAAAACTAATATTGAAATTGTAGCCCAAGCACTATATTTATAGGCCAGCATATACCTTGCAATATTGGGTAGCCGATAATGCATCCTGGGCTCCGATATCGGAGCATGTTAGAACATGACTCATCAACCATGTATTGATAAGGATGTGTTGACATAGCCACCCAACATATGATGATTTATTAGCAAGGAACAAAATAAAAAATATTTGAATGCTCACAAATATCTTTATATAAAAGAAAGGACTACGCAAATTTGGCTAAATTAGATCATGTTTTCTACCTAATTAAGGGTTTAGTATTAATATTTTAAGTGTTTTATTTAGAAAAAAGTAATTTGACCTTTTCTAATGAGAATCAAAAGTAGCAAGCATTTCCTATTGTTGCAAACCCCCAGCTTTACATAAGATTGAATAGAATTATCTGCCAGAATCTATGCCGGTAGAAACAATTATTTGCCGAAGTTTATATAAACCGTATTTTTGATGCTTCGTAAGGGGGAGACGCGACTTTGCTAAAGTAGCCGTCCTGCGTCCTGAGGTGGATTCCCACCATCCCCGAGCACACAACGTTAGATAAGAAAGGCAAAAACCAAAAAACAAGAATTAACAGGGCAGACAAAAAACAATTTCGTAAGTAAATTGGAGAAAAGAAAACATTAAAAGTGAACACGTGTGCAAGGATGCCTGATATCCTCCGTGGAGTTCTTTCCGCGAGAAAAAAATATGTGCGGACAAAACTGTGTCCCGCGAGCAAGTCTGGAACGAATAAAATGACAAATTCCTGTCCTGCCTGCCGCGCACCAGGAAATTGGATGATATTGGATTGGATGGTATTGCACTTAGATATCCTCAGGCGCAGCGGATACTGAAACATGATTCTCTGCAATCACATTCCCATACACAATGTCTGCCTGCAAACTCCGTGCTGGGCATTTCGGCCGCAGCAGCAGAGCTTCTGCCGTTCACATTTGCGTTGCCAGATGTTGCGTTCAGGCAGGACACCGAATCTCACAATCTCAAAGCTCAAGCACAGAGGCGTTTCAGCCATGGCGGACGGCGCCAGCGGCTACTCCGAAGCCAGTTACTACACATCTCTGGGTCTGTTCGTGCTTTCGCTTCCGGGTCTGTGGTCTCTGATAAAGCGCTCAATCAAGTCCAAAATTGTGCAGAAAACTTTCGTGGTGGACGGCCCCAAACCCTCAAACCAGATCGCCGGCGAGATTTCTTCCTTCTTCACCAGAAACAACTTCACTGTTGCTGACGCTGGCGAAACCATCACGTATCCCTCTTTGTCTCTTTCCTTGTCTCTGATGACCATTCTGCAATCAGTGCAGAATTTTGATTTATTGAACTCGGAGAATGATTTCCGTAGAACCATTTCTTTTTTGCTGGTTATGTTCCGATTTTGGGCTTTTACAGGTTCGAGGGCCTGATGGTTCCTAGCCGAGGACAAGCTGTATTCCTGACGTTCTGCACATTTCTGAGCTTGGCCAGTGTTGGACTTGTGCTTACAATAACTTTCCCAGATATCGGCGAGCGGTGGTACTGGATCACGGCTTTGAGTCCTCTTGCGTGAGTGAATTGATGGATTGTGTTCATTTTGTTTTTTTTTTTTGGCAATGGTGAAAGCTTATGTGTTTTTGTTTCGAAAACAGAGGAGTTTACTACTGGAGAGGAGCTTCACGGAAGGAGCAAGTGAAGGTGAAGATGATTATTGCAGATGATAACTCCTCGACGGATGTTATTGTACAAGGGGACGATGAGAAAGTGGATCAGCTTAGAAGAGAGCTGCAGCTCATGGAGAAGGGAATGGTTTATGTGAAGGGCATTCTGGAAAGATGAGATGACATTCTTAGTTTCCTCTATCTGTAACATCTCAGCCCTGTTATTTATATCTCTATGAGTATTTTTTATTTGCTGATTTAACTGCAAAGTTTTGAGGCGATTAGCCACCGACAGCCCCTGTATTTGAGCAGACTTTGTAACTAGATTCACGTTGATAGGACGCTGCGAGTGAAGCATCTCTGATATTGGAAAGGCTATGAAATCCCAACGTTAGAATCCATGTTACCTGCCCTAGGGCAATATTGTAAGCAGAACCTTTGTTATCATCTTCTTTTTGTTAGAGATGTGAAAACAAAATCTATAGTTAACTTGTGTTGAACTTTACTTTTGTCTTGTTTAGTTTTAGAATTTTATAAAATATGAAAAAAAGAGTTAACATATCTAAAACTTGTTGTAAAAGAAAAAGTGAAAACATGTCTGAGTTTATTATTAGTTGTTTCCATTATTTTAACCGTGGATTGCTATATAAATCTATCTTGGGTTGGTTATGAAGAGTGAGTTGAGAGTATGTGGTATCTTGGGTAAGGGTTGTTGTGTGAAGCAACTAACTTGTGGTCTTTGTAAACACTTCTATGTATCTTTGGAGTTTTAAAGATGGTGTAAAAGTTGTGAAGTTGCTTTTCTATTTATCTCCCTTGTTTCTCTCTCACACCATTCTACAAGTTTTATTCCCCTTTTTGTGTTGATAATATTTTGAGTAACAATTTTTGCACAACGTGGAATTTGTTAACAATTGGTATCAGAGCAAGGTTAATTTGTGCAATGTTTATTATTGGTGGAGCACAAAAGGTATTCCAAGGTGGATTTTTAGCAAATTGTTTTTCTATCTCAGTGTAGATTATTTCAGTGGGAGCTGTGTACAAGATGGTAAAAGTATTTTGTTTTTGTTCTCATTGATGGATGAAACAGATGAAAAAGAAAAGAGATCAAAATGCTATCAGTGTCATGAGATTGGACATGTGAAAAGGGATTGCTCTATTTTAAGGCATGATGATGTTGTCTCTTGGATTTGTTGTTGTTGAAGAGACATCTTATTATTATGTCAAAATCTGAGTAGCAGGTCTTTTTTGTTTTGTTCAAGTTTTGTGTTAGCATGTGTTATGGTTTTTTGGGATAGTATTTGGTAATGTTGGTGTAATGCTATCTTATGTTGTTTTGGCTTAAGGAGGCTTGGTCCGTTAGGATGTTTCATGTAGAGATGCTCCTTAAATGGTTGTGTGCACACCTGTGATTTTTCTGCATATGTTGTGAAAAGCATGGCATATTGATTGATGAAGTTTTTCCAACTTGTTTTTCATTGGTCTAAGTGATTTTTCTTCAAGTGAGAATTGAGAGATTGTTAGAGATATCTCCCAATTCTCGTTTGAAGATGCACATCTCTAACAATCTCCCAATTCTCACTTGAAGAAAAATCACTCAGATTGATGAAAAACAGGCTGGAAAAACTTCATCAATCAATATGTCATGTTTTTCACAACTTATGTAGAAAAATCATAGGTGCACACACAACCATTCGAGGAGCATCTCTGCGTAAAACATCCTAATGGACCAAGCCTCCTCAAGCCAAAACAACATGAGATAGCATTACACCAGCATTAGCAAATACTATTCCAAAAAACCATAACACATGCTAACACAAATTACATGTTGTGCAAACATCGTTATTGTTAAAGATGTGAAGACAAAATCTATAGTTAATTTGTGCTTACAATAACTTTCCCAGATATTGGCGAGCGGTGGTACTGGATCACAGCTTTGAGTCCTCTTGCGTGAGTGAATTGATGGATTGTGTTCATTTTGTTTTTTTTTGGCAATGGTGAAAGCTTATGTGTTTTTGTTTCGAAAACAAAGGAGTTTACTACTGGAGAGGAGCTTCACGGAAGGAGCAAGTGAAGGTGAAGATGATTATTGCAAATGATAACTCCTCGACGGATGTTATTGTACAAGGGGACGATGAGAAGGTGGATCAGCTTAGAAGAGAGCTGTAGCTCATGGAGAAGGGAATGGTTTATGTGAAGGGCATTCTGGAAAGATGAGATGACATTCTTAGTTTCCTCTATCTGTAACATCTCAACCCTGTTATTTATATCTCTATGAGTATTTTATATTTGCTGATTTAACTGCAAAGTTTTGAGGCGATTAGCCACCGATAGCCCCTGTATTTGAGCAGACTTTGTAACTAGATTCACGTTGCTGCGAGTGAAGCATCTCTGATATTGGAAAGGCTATGAAACCCCAGCATCAGAATCCATGTTACCTGCCCTAGGGCAATATTGTAAGTAGAACTTTTGTTATCATCTTCTTTTTGTTAGAGATGTGAAAACAAAATTTATAGATAACTTGTGTTGAACTTTACTTTTTTCTTGTTTAGTTTTAGAATTTTATAAAATATGAAAAAAAGAGTTAACATATCTAAAACTTGTTGTAAAAGAAAAAGTGAAAACATGTCTGAGTTTATTATTAGTTGTTTCCATTATTTTAACCGTGGATTGCTATTTAAATCCATCTTGGGTTGGTTATGAAGAGTGAGTTGAGAGTATGTGGTATCTTGGGTAAGGGTTGCTGTGTGGAAGCAACTAACTTGTGGTCTTTGTAAACACCTCTATGTATCTTTGGAGTTTTAAAGATGGTGTAAAAGTTGCAAAGTTGCTTTTCTATTTATCTCCCTTGTTTCTCTCTCACTTCATTCTACAAGTTTTATTCCCCTTTTTGTGCTGATAATATTTTGAGTAACAATTTTTGCACAACATGGAATTTGTTAACAATTGGTATCGGAGCAAGGTTGAGCAAGGTTAATTTGTGCAATGTTTATTATTGGTGGAGCACAAAAGGTATTCCAAGGTTGATTTTTTGCAAATTGTTTTTCTATTTCATTGTAGATTATTTCAATGGGAGTTGTGTGTATAAGATGGTAAAAGTATTTTGTTTTTGTTCTCATTGATGGATGAAACATATGGGAAAAAAAAAGAGATTAAAATGCTATCACTGTCATGAGATTGGACATGTTAAAAGGGATTGCTCTATTTTAAGGCATGATGATGTTGTCTCTTGGATTTGTTGCTGTTGAAGAGACATCTTATTATTATGTCAAAGTCTGAGTAGCAGGTCTCTTTTGTTCTGTTCAAGTTTTGTGTTAGCATGTGTTATGGTTTTTTGGGATAGTATTTGGTAATGTTGGTGTAATGATATCTCATGTTGTTTTGGCTTAAGGAGGTCTGGGCCGTTAGGATGTTTCATGTAGAGATGTTCCTTGAATGGTTGTGTGCGCACTTGTGATTTTTCTGCATATGTTATGAAAAGTATGGCATATTGATTGATGAAGTTTTTCCAACTTGTTTTTCATCGATCTAAGTGATTTTTCTTCAAGTGAGAATTGAGAGATTGTTAGAGATATCTCCCAATTCTCACTTGAAGATGCACATCTCTAACAATCTCCCAATTCTCACTTGAAGAAAAATCACTCAGATTGATGAAAAACAAGCTAGAAAAACTTCATCAATCAATATGTCATGCTTTTCACAACTTATGCAGAAAAATCATAGGTGCACACAACCATTCGAGGAGCATCTCTGCATAAAACATCCTAATGGACCAAGCCTCCTCAAGCCAAAACAACATGAGATAGCATTACCAAATACTATTCCAAAAAACCATAACACATGCTAACACAAATTACATGTTGTGCAAACATCGTTATTGTTAAAGATGTGAAGACAAAATCTATAGTTAATTTCACCTTTGTCTTGTTTAGTTTTAGAATTTTCTAAAATATGAAAAAAAAAGTTAAGATATAAAACTTGTTGTAAAAGAAAATGTGAAGACATGTCTGAGTTAATTATTAGTTGTTTTCATTATTTTAACCTTATATTTCACTATTTAAATCCATCTTAAGTTGTTTATGATGAGTGAGTTGAGAGTATGTGTTCTCTTGTGTAAGGGTTGCTGTGTGGAAGCAACTAACTTGTGGTCTTTGTAAACATCTCTGTGTATCTTTTGAGTTTTGAAGATGTAAAAGTTGCAAAGTTGCTTTCCTATTTCTCTCTCACTCCTTTCTGCAAGTTTATTTCTCTGCTATTGTTATGTTATTTTTGTGCCAGTAATATTTATGAATAATGATCTTTGTACAATGCGTAATTTGTTAACAAGTGGTATTGAAGCAAGGTTGGCCGAGGTTAAGTTGTGTAATGTTTGTTATTGGTGGAGCACAAAAGGTATTGCATGGTGAATTATTTATCGATTGTTTTTCTGTTTCAATGCAGATTATTTTAGTGAGAACTATGTATATAAGATGGTAAAAATGTCTTGTTTTTGTTTTCATTGATGGATGAAACAGATATTAATATAAAAAAACAAAGATCAAAATGTCATCACTGTCATGAGATTGGACATGTGAAAAGGGATTGCTTTGTTTTGAGACATGATGATGTTGTCTCTTAGATTTGTTGTTGTTGAAGAGACATCTTATTATTATGTCAAAGTTTGAACTGCAGATCTCTTTTGTTTTGTTTAAGTTTTGTGTTAGCATGTGTTATGGTTTTTTGAAATAGTATTTGGTAATGTTGGTGTAATGCTATCTCATGTTGTTTTGGCTTGAGGAGGCTTGGTCCGTTAGGATGCTTCATGTAGAGATGCTCATCGAATGGTTGT
>MNCI01003076.1:28152-88871 GCA_015680685.1 Gnetum montanum
AACGCTATTCTAGGGGGTCCCACTAGAAGGACATGCACCCATGCCTGAAGGTAGGTGGCTTCTCTGGATTAAGTACTTCAGAGAGAGAGAGAGAGAGAGAGAGGAGAGAGTGTGCCAAAGCGACCAAACAAAAAGTATGCTACAAAGAAATTCCAAGTCACTCCNCCTCTCTCTCTCTCTCTCTCTCTCTGAAGTACTTAATCCAGAGAAGCCACCTACCTTCAGGCATGGGTGCATGTCCTTCTAGTGGGACCCCCTAGAATAGCGTTAGGTTCTTTATTGGGTGCCTTTAATACTCTTTCTCCCATTTTTCATTAGATCTACAAAGATCTTAGTACAACCAAGCTACATGATAGCACCTACAGATGTCACCAAAAAGAATCCACAGGTTCCCTTGATGTCACACCCTAGCCATTCCCTCTTAGTCCATCATTTTTGACTCTAGGCATAATGAGCACAAAATTACTTTTAAGTTTCATGATGACAAGAATATCATCATACCTAGAGTGGAACCTCTTATTAATAGAATGGTTGGGTGGATCTGGTGGATTCGCTGTCCAAATAATTAATCATCTAAGACTTGATAGCATAGAACAACACCTCAACCAATGAGTCACATGAGTGTTTTATTCGTAGATGAGATTACTCATAAAAAGATAAAAATATAAAAAGATAAAACAATCAATTAAAATGTGAAAAATGGAAAAAAAAAAGGTCAAAAAATTAAAGAAACAGCAAAACATTTATTAATTTTGTGTTGTTAGAATGGAGGGTGCCCCCCATAACTAAACAGTTGAGCATGGCTAGAATTAATAAATGGAAGGTGGGGATCCTTGCATGTTGAAAATATTGGGACCTGGTCATACTTACCCCATTGGGGTTCACACACTTGATTAGAGTTGACATAGTGGGGCAAGTTATAAGATGTGGTTAATTTATAAGGAGTTGACCCACTATGGTACTTGTAACCATAAGATGGTATGCAAGGATCAACATGTCTCCCCATGTGGCAATATTCATTGGGCCCCATGGTTGTTGGAGTATTGAGTGGTGGCCTTGATAAGGTAACATGAGGCGTTGGGTTCAAAGAGGAAGATGCACCACAGTGTTGGATTTGTGCTAAGCTGGCGGATGTAGTGGTTTCTGAACTATGGTGTCCCTTTCGACGATCATGTCTAAAGAAGGGACACCTTCAATGTTGTGAAGGACCTCCACTACTTTTGACAATGGTAGCACAAGTAATGTTTATGGGTTGGTGTTGTGGTGCAAAATCTTCTAGCATAGCTTGTGGTGATGTAGAAGGGGGTGAAGTATGAGAATATTGAGGTTGAGGAGAGGTGTAAGGCACATGAGGTGATGATCTTGTTGGAGAGGACATGGGTGGATAGTACTCAAGAGAATGATAATGATAAGGTGAGGTAGAGGATGTTGATCCTATTAGAGAAATAGGGTGTTGAACATAATAAGCATTTGGTGTTGGGACATATGAAGGGTATGGTCTAGTTGGCGGTGGCCTCCCCCACGACTGAGGTTTCTACCACTATGGTTGAACCTGATATTTCTGTACGAAATCTAGATGTAACATTCCTTCCCAATGCTCATGTAAATGTGACAAAACTAAACATTGGCCTTTGGGGTGATCATATAGACAGACGTTACATTGATATGTGAAACTGGTAGTTGAGTTCTTATTCTTATTATCCTCTACCCTTTGTTTCGATTGTTGCATGGTGTCCTGTCCTGTTTATCAATTTGGCATAGTTCTTCCTCTAATAATGTTGGCATATTCTCCGCATCTTTCATGTACCCAATCCATCATCTTATTAATCTTTGCCTCAATTTCATCTAGTGATTGTAGGATTGGCAAAGATGATTCCACCTCCTTGAAGTGAGTGGGTTTCTCCTCTTCATGATCATGGACCCTTGTTAAGTTGAGACTTTGGTCCTATTGCGAACTTTCAAAATTCTCCCATTTGGCTATTTCTCCTTCTTCTCTTACTACCCGCTTAATAAGCTCTTGGAATTGATGGGTTCATAGCTCATATAGTTGACCTCAGGTGTACATCCCTAGGATCTCCCTTATTTCATTACAGAGCCCATCTATGATATGGTACATTAGCCTTTCCTCGAGGAACCCATGGCCTGGCCAGTTGTTTAATAGTGCATAATATCTTTCTAAGGCCATGTCCAAGGTTTCATGTTGTGCTTGTTTCCATTCTTGGATTTGTCTCCTCAAGGCTGACACTCTCGCATAGGTTTGATATCTTTCATTGAAAAGTTCTACCATTGTCGACTAATGTCGAATTGATTTTGGTTTTACTGACCTATACCATACTTTTGCTTGGCCAACAAGTGTCAAAGGAAAGAGCTTAAGTTTTTTCCACCCATTATCAATATTATTCCATGTATAGGCATCGTAGAAGGCTTGTAAATGTTGTTGAAAATCTAAATCATAGCCTCCTAAAAACTTGGGAAAGTTGTTTAAATCAAGCATAGGTACACAACTTTTCTTACGATGCCTGCGGGCTATTCAAACAGCCTCTTGTATTTCTGTTAAGCTTGTAGTGGCCAGTAGGGGTTCATTGTCACTAGGTATGTTATGCAGTTGTGATTTGGGATGATGTTATTTGCATTGATGCTCATAGGAGACCCCTACATCAAATTGGGTACTCCAAACTTCATCTTCATTATCATATAATTTGTTGGTTCTCCAATGAGTTGCTCTACTAGTTGTTGCATTGTCATAGTCTTGTGAGAGAGACATTGTTGTGAACCGTGTGTGACTTAATTAAATTAAATTTAATTTATTTTCTAAATGACATATCGTTAATACTTGTTACAACGATCTTGTATGATATAACTAATCTAAATAACTAGCACCGTCCCCGGCAATGGCGCCAATGGTGAACGGCAAGGTACCCCTACATTCAATCATACGAATACGAGCATTCATGCATGATTTGGTCGAACTCCATGGACAGGCTAGTTGTGGTATCTAGATAGTTACACATTGATCGCAGTTCACTATCTTCCCACCTGGACTAGTATTTGCTTTGTCACGTATGGTTTCCCCCCCAGTGAGGCGTATGATGTGATCCTAAACTAGTGCTACTCCTAGAGACAATGGAAAATAATCTTGATTAAACTAATGAGCAATAGGAAATGAAGTCTAAGCTAGCCTAAGTGTGATGAGCATCCATTCCTTAATCATCTGTACACATCTTGGACCTTGTGCACGACTACTACTGGGATCACCAAGCGTAGATCCTAGGTAGCTACTGGGTTACCAAGTAGTCACACTTAAATGCTCGTGATTAAGTCATACTCATTCTACATTTAACAACAAGAATAGTAAATGATGATAAAGAAATATTAATTAAGAAAACAATAAATAACAATAACAATTAACAATAAAAATTAAAACTAAGTGAATGCTGCAATGATGGAGTAATCTCGATCTTTATTTCCGGTCATGTGCACGTCCAAGTACGTCACACTCAAATAAAGGTGTCATACAATTATAAGCATCACACTGCGGGCATGCACTTGGGAAAATAGTCTAACTCCTACGGAAACAAACTACAAGGGCTTCACTACAACTACTAGAAAGATACCTAAGTGTGGCGGAAACACACTTATTTATAGGCTAAAACAAGCTCTGCGTAAATGGGGCCACGTCGACACATGAAGGGATGCGTCGATGGGGCCGCATCAATGCGGCCACGTATACATGGCCTAGTCAACGCATCGACTGTTTAGAGCTTCATCGTTAGTTAATGATGAGAATTGATATGTCAAGTAGCTAAGTCATGGGGATCATGAAGCATCATCTTGTCAAGTGCATCAGTTGGTTGAGATATCGTAGATGTTATATCATAGAGCATCCTTGTTAGTGCATCTCAATTGGCTACTACATTGTAGATGCTATATTACATTTGCTATATCATAGATGCAATATCGTATCTACTATAACTTAGCTATGTCAATGCATCCTCATTGATGTAGCCCCTTTGATGCATCCCCATTAACATAACTAAATGCGTTAATGCATCCCCATAAATGCAATGCCTGTACTTGCCTATAAATATGCAAGCACTCACTGTGTATTGGGAATCATTTGATTAGTAGTGCAACCAGACTCTTGTAATTTTATTTCATAATCTTAGCAAACTATCAATGAGTGCCCACAATGTGGATTTGAGTCAATTGTATGACATCTTATTCAAGCGGCATTGTACCTAGACACATTCCATGAATGACAATAAGATTGAGATTGATTCATATTCATTATAACACTTTGACTTGGAACAGCTTTACTTTCAATGTAATTTATTTTTTATGTACGTAGTTAATATTTACATTTCCATGCATGTTAATCAATCAGCGTGTGATGGGTGATGAGATACCCCTACACTCAACCATATGAAATGAGCATAGCACACGCGATTCAGTCGAACTCCACAGAATAAATGCCTAAACGCCGCAAGGAACACTTGGGGTTAATTAATCATTGTCTTCCCAAACTTATTTGTTGTTGTCACGGTGTATGGTTAAGTAAGTCCGAGGTATATGATTTTTTTGGTCTTTTACAGTTTATCTCCTATGCTAACGGTGAAGGGTTGAGAGACTAAAACTAATTCTAACTACAACACTAAGTCCTAGCGTTAGCATCCGTTCCCACTTGCCGTACACACCCTGAACTGTGCAACTATGGCTACCAAACGCTAATCGTTACTGGGATTACCACACGTAACGCACGTGCTCGAAGCGGTCGTACTGAGGCACCTAACTAGCCTAAGTGTGACAAGCAGCCGATTCCTTGACTAGCCGTACACATCCGTAGATGCTCGTAATCAAGTCGTACTTGTCCCACGTTCTAGGAGGTAAGGGTGAGAGAATCTAATCGCGATGAGTAGCCGATTCCTTGGCTAGCCGTACACGTTCGTCAATGCTCGTAACCAAGTCGTACTCATGCCGCGTTACTAGGAAAGCAATAAATAACATTAATTAAACCTATCCATGCACTGCAAGGTTTATCCACAAAGTTCATCTTTATTTCCGTACACAACTTGAGTTCAGGTACAAAGCTGCTCGAATAAAGAACCATTCACTTGGGGGACTCCTACTGCGGGCACATGGAAAATATTCTATCTCTGGGGTGATAAATCCGCCAGAGCTTCGCTACTTTACGCCTATGATATCAAATGAGGGGAGTGCCGCCTCTTATTTATAGATTTGGCAGCGGACCGCGATATCGCGTACGCAATATCGCAAGGGATGCGATATCACGTCGGACGCGATATCGCATATGCGATATCGCGGCCTGTGCAATTCACGTCTCATCAGCGTGAAATGAGCATGATCAATTTCAAGCATAAACACATCTTTGGTTGGTAATCCCAGTAGTCTTATTGCTTGATTCGCCTAGTAACATAACACTTGGTAATCACAGTAGTGGATATGTGACTTCAAGATGTGTATGACAAGCTAGAAATGGACACTCATCACACTTAGGATAGTTTAGGATTTATCTTCTTATTATTAATTAGTTTAAATACTTAATTTTCATACTTTCATATAATTTAGCCTTGGCCACACAACATTAATAATCATATGCCTTACTTTGGACTAAACCAAATGTGACCAAACTACCACTAGTCTAAGTGAAAAGACAACAACCTATAATCAATGTTTAACAATCTAGATACCACACTAGTCCCATCCATGAAATTCAATCAAATTGCATGTGAATGCTTATGATTTGTATGGTTGGATGTAGGGGGTACATGTTGCTCATCATTGGCACCATTGCTAGTGATGATGCTAGTGATCTAGATTAGCTATATTATAAACAATCATTGTAAAAGCATTAACGACTTGTCTTTTAAGAAAAATTAATATTTTAAGTCACACACATTATTAATTGAAAACATGTCTCCTTCACATGGGTCAATAATCCATCACATGATGAGAATACTAGTACAAACAATGGTAGGATCTACATTGAAGAGAATTGGAGTGAATCACTAGATGCAAGGGTCTCATATGCTTATTGAGATCCTTACTACATTCCAAGACTACATTCAACTAATGCAAACAACCCTAGAAGGGATGGAACAAATCCTAGAACAAGGAGGACCTCAAGGCCTAGGACCTCCTCCAAACCTAGAAGAGATAAATTAAGGGACTATAGGGGAAGATATAGAAGCCATAGTGATTCTTCCAACGCATCTTCAACATCTAGTTCTAACAAAGATGAACGTAGGTATAGAGATAGAGCTCCACAAAGGGATCAAGATGAAGATAGAAATAGAATGCAAAGGCAAGATGAAAGACATCAAAGTGAGCATAGATGAGATCATTGCTATCAGAAAAATAGAAATAGAAATTATCACCATGACATGTTTGATGATGATGAACCTTTACTAGCTACTAGAACCATGATATAGATCATAGAGGTAGTTAGGATATCCCATAAGTATCACAAGGAAATTCCCATCAAATGTCTTGATATGAATAACATTCCTAAATTTGAGGGAGGCTATAATTCTAATCCACAATATCATTTACAAGCCTTCCATGATGTCTGCGCCTTACAAAACATTGAAAGTAGGTGGCAAAAACTTAAGCTATTTCCGAGGACACTAATCGAAGAAGCTAAAAGTTGGTATAGATCTTTGGAACCAGATTCAATCCATCAATGATCCACAATGCTTGAGCTCTTCAACAAAAAATATCAAACCTATGAAAGAGTCTTCAATATAAGAAAATAAATCCAAGGATAGATACAAGAAAACCATGAATCCTTAGATGTAGCCTTGGACAAATACTATTCTTTACTACATAGATGTCCAAGCCATGGCTTTTCTAAAAAAGAGCAGCTTGTCCCTCAAGATCTATGCCCAAGGATGATTATCAGAACTGAGCCCATCAAATACAAAGGCTAGTTGAACAGGTGGCAAAAGAAGAAGGAGAGCTATGTAAAAGGGAGAGTGTAGAGGAATATAATTGGGATCCAACTCTCTATGAAAAAGAGGTCCATATTAATAATCAAGTAAAAGAGACAACTCATGATGAGTTAATTTCACACAAAACCTTGCTAATACAAAATTCTATCATTAAGATTGAAACAAGGGTAGATAAGATATGGGATTTGATTAATGAAAAAGTTACAAAAAACTTAAAAATCATAGAGGAGAAGGTAAAGCAAAAAGGATTAAGTGATCAAAATAGGAAGAGGGAAAAAAACAAAGAAATAGGTAAGGATACTTGTTGGAAAAAAGGAAAGATAACTATAGTAGAAGAGGTTACAAACTCATATACAGAGGACAATGATGAATGTGACATTTGTCAATATGAACATCCAAAGGGCTATTGCCTAGTTATGTTACATCTACAAGAGTTTGGGGCTTTTTCTTTGAATCCCAAGTTTGTAGAAAGGAAAATGCCTAGAAGATTACCTTACCCATAAGGTAATTATAGATAATTCTACAACCAATTGTAATATCCCAGTGGGACTTCTTATTTGTAATGCTTGAAAATCTCAGTTGTTGGAAGATCAAAAAAATTATGCAATCACCCACTACATATGAGGCACCTTTTGGTCAATTTTGTAGCTAGACTCTTACAGTTCTATTTTGTGATCTTAGAAAAGAGTCAATGCATGCCTATAGTATGAATTTGAGTCAGTTGTATGGCATCTTATCCAAGTGGCATTATACCTAAACACATTCCATGAACGATAATAAGGTTGAGATTGATTCACATTCATTGCAACACTTTGACTTAGATTATTAATTCGCATTCATTGCAGCACTTTGACTTAGATTAGATTTACTTTCCATGCAATTCACTCTTTATGTACTTAGTTAATATTTACATTTTCATGCATGTTAATCAATTGGAGGAACGAGTGAGACCAGTTTTGAGTGTAAACACATATTTGCTTGTTAATCCCACCAACGTTATTACTTGGTTCACCTAGTAGCATAACGCTTGGTAATCCTAGTAGTTGATACGTGGGTTCAAAACATGTACAACAAGTTGGGAATGAACACTAATCGCTCTTAGGCTAGTTTAGAATTTATCTTCTTGTTATTAATTAAGTTAAATAATTAATTTTTCTATTAGTGTTAAGATTAGTTTCATGCTACAACAACATCAACTATCATATGCCTCACTTCTGACTAAATCATACGAGATAAAGCTACTAGTAGTCCAAGTGGGAAGACAGTATCCTACAATCAATGCTTAACAATCTAGATGCCACAACTAGTCCCATCCATAGAATTTGAACAAATCATGCATGAATGCTTGTGATTCATATGGTTGGTCATAGGGGGTATCCATCGCTCATCATTGGCGCCGTTGTTGGGGATGATGCTAATTATCTAGATTGGTTATATTATAAATGATCATTGTAAAAGTATTAATGATTTATCTTTTAGAAAATAATAATATTTTAAGTGACACACATTAAAAATAGGTCTTTTTCACATAGGTACAATAATGCATCATACGATGAGAACACTTGTAGGAGAAATTATAATATCTATACTGAAGAAAATTGGAGTGAACAACCTCAAGCAGGGGTTTCATATGCTTATTTAGATCCTTATTACACCCAAAGACTATGTTTAACTAACGTAGGTAATCCTAGCGTAGATGGAGTAAGTCCTAGAATAAGGAGGGCCTCAAGGCCTAGGACCTCCTCTAAACCTAAAAGAGATAAATCAAGGGACCATGGGAAGATATATAGGGGCCATGGCAATTCTTCTAGTTCTTCATCTTCCTCTTTCTCTTCAACATCTAGTTCTAATAAAAATGAATGTAGGTATAGAGACAGAGCTCTGCTCAAGGATCAACATGAAGATAGAAATAGAATGCAAGAGCAAGATGAAGGACATCAAAATGAGCATAGACAAGATCTTTACAATCAAACAAATAGAAATAGAGATTATCACCATGACATGTCTGATGCAAATGAACCCTTATTGGCTACTAGGGGCATGATATAGGTTAGAGAGATAGTTCAAATACCTCAAAGGCATCAAAGGGAAAGCTGCATCAAATGGCTTGATATGAACAACATTCCTAAATTTAAGGGAGGCTATAATTCTAATCAACAACATCACTTACAAGCCTTCCATGATGTCTACGCCTTATAAAATATTGAAAGTAAGTAGCAAAAGCTTAAGCTCTTTCCTAGGATACTAATAGATAAAGCTAAAAGTTGGTATATATCATTAGAACCAAATTCAATCCACCAATGATCCACAATGTTGGAACGTTTCAATGAAAAATACCAAACCTATGCAAGAGTGTCCAACCTAAGAAAACAAATCCAAGGATGGAAGTAAGAAAATCATGAACCCTTGGATGTGGCCTTGGATAAATACTATTCTCTACTACATAGATGTACATGCCATGATTTTTCTTAAAAAGAGCAGCTTTTCCACATCATAGATGGGCTTCATAATCAAATGATGGAGACCCTTGGGATTTATGTCCAAGGTTGATTATCCAAATTGAAAGCCCATCAAATACAAAGGCTAGTTGAGTAAGTGGCAAAAGAAGAAGGAGAGCTATGCAAAGTAGAGAGTGAAGAGGATTATAACTAGGACCTAACTCTTCAAAAGAAGGGGCTCCACATCTATAATGAGGAAAAAGAGGTAGCTCTTGATGAGATGATCACAACAAACCTTGCATATATAAAAGTCTATTGCTGAGCTTGAAGCAAGGATAGATAAGATGTGGGAGTTGATGAATGAAAAAGTTACAACCTACATGAAAACCTTAGAGGAGAGGGTAACGCAAAAAAGATCAAGTGATAAAAAAAAAGAGGAAAAAGACTAAAGAAACAAGTAGGAACGCTTATCGACAAAAAGGAAAAATAGCTATAGTAGAAGAGGTTATAAACTCAACCACAGATGAGGATAATGGATGTGACATCTACCAATATGACCATTCAAATGGCTATTTTCCAATTATGTTACATCTATAAGAGTTCTGGGCTTTTGCTTTGAATTCCAATTTTGTACAAAAGCAAATGCCTAGAAAATTACCTTACTCCCAAGGTAATTATAAACAGTCCTACAATCAACCATACTATTCTAGTGGGACTTCTTATCAACTATAATGGGAAAACCAACTATCATGGGGGATGCCATCATCCAACCAACAATACCCTAATTGTAAGCCGAACCCTTATGACTACTATGTTCAACAACATGTTTCTTTAAATGGTTCTGCTTGCTCTACCTCAAATTACTACTATCACTCTTCCGAATATTATTAATCTGCAACATCTCCTGTGGGATCACCATCTTGCACCTCTTATCCTCTATCATGTTCTTAATATTCTCATGCTTTCCTCCACCAGATGTCACCACCATCAACATAGGAAGGATTGGTACCACAACATCAATGGAAAAATGTCACTTATGCTATAAACATACATGTAAATAATAATAATAGCATATATCAACCATAATCACCAAAACTTCCTTTCTTTAGGATAATTCCCATACATGAGCACAAAACTCGTAGACCTACTAGCTTATCAAAATTAGCACAAGGCCCATCTAGTGCAACATCCTTCCTTGGTAGAATAATGTCTCCTAATCATACACAAAAGCCAACAGCCATCACCACTCTAACACAAGATGTAAAAAATAAACCTATCACTATGGAGAAACTATAAACTCCATGCATCACTAATAATGATAAAGGGTGCAATTGTGGGTCAAAAGTTCAAAATATTAACACAATCCCTATACCAACCCACAACAAAGCTAAGAGACAAGTGTGCAAGCAGAACCAAGTCTACACAGTAGCCACTAAACCAAAAGGCACCCAATGGCTTGAAAATGAGAGTACAAAACTATTTAAAAGATGCAGGAAACAACCAATCCACTTATTAGTTCTAGTCTTAAGGAAATGGACCAAACAAAGAACTTAGACACAGACATATTACACTCTAACTATACATCAACAAAATATTTGAAACAAGAGGATCCAAGAATTAATATAGAGAATAAAGAAGAAGAAGAAAATGCATCTAGACCCTCTAAAAAGCAAGTACCTTCAAGTCAAGTTGAAGATATGTCTCCAAATGATCGGAATGAGATTGTCATCAATGTTAAATATGCTACCATGTGAACAATTAAATCATTATAGATGATAAATGGAAAAATTGTGGTGTATAACCAAGGTGTGTGGTCCATTTCGTGAATGCTCATCATAAGTTTAGTCATGGGGGAGATGCCCCATCCTAAATGAAGAACTGATAAGTGCTTCTCATTTTTTTGTTTTACATTTTTTTATCATTTTCCTGTTTCTTTCAACATTTTTCAATTTTTAATATGTTTTTCATTTCTTGTTATTTTTCTTTTCTTTATCATTTTATCTTTTCTTAAGTCATTTTCTTCATGTTTTATGAATGTCTTCTATGTTTTTGTTAATAATACTGTCAATCATGATGCATAAGTTAACATTATGTGTTAGGTTTTTGTTCTATGCTATCAAGATGATTAATTGTGTAAACCAATGAGACCACTTCCTCCATCCCTCTATTTGTCCAAATAAAACATCTTAGTCATGAAAAAAATATGGTTCTTTTAACATGAAACTGAAATTAATGACTGATCATTGTGCCTTGAAGAAAGAGGAAAAGACCAAGTGAGAATGATAAGGGTATGACCTCAAGGGGATTTGTTGGACTCTCTTCTTGACTTCCTTCGTGTGGTTTATGACTCCTCTAGGAACATATCATCATTCCTCCATTACCTAATAAATAGGAAACTATGTCTTTGCCTAGTGTGATTCCCATTGATTCACAAAAATTTATAAGAAAACAAACAATGGGAATTCAAAGCACACCTCTCAAATAATAATGGGATGCAAGCACTGGATATGGAGCTAGAAATACATGTTACCCATGCCTGAAGGCACCCCTCTACCTAAGGCCCTTCCTTCATTCTTCTCTTTTTAGAGTGATGATCATTCTTTGTGGTTGTTGTGGACTCATGATGGTAGGCAAGAAGGAACACATCAATGCAAGGTCATTGTTACTAGTATGGACTTAATATGAAACTTTCATGGATAGGTATGCTAATATTTTTAATCACATTCGATACAAAAGCCTATTGTAGACATGGTAAAGTACCTTACATTCCAATCTCTACAATCCTTTTTTATTCCATTATTCACCTCACTGCTGCATACAATTATGAGCCTCTTGGTTTTCTATAGTATAGTGCAAAATTCCAACCAAGACAATTGTGTGTTGTTTGGAACAAAGGCATGCTTTACATTTAACTTCTAAGATGTCCATGAACATCTATAGAAGTGGTTATGCAAGGGCATTATGGTAGAAGCCTACTTTGGGAAGGACCCACTTCCATAACTTGTGTTGATCATGGCTTTGAACTAAACCTCACATCTTCCAGACCATCATTGATAACTTCTCTAAATTTATGCATGATTTTGGAACTACTTCTCATCAATTTCAATTAATTTTTTCTACTTTTATATTAAAATATCCTTCAAATTCAAAATTTCTTGGCCATCTTCTGAATTAGACCTTTGGTTTTAATTATTCAAAAGTTTATGGAATTTCAAAGTTACACTCATTAGTCATGGGGGCTATAGATGTACCTTTTAAAATTTTTGAAATTTTTCTAATATCCTATTTTCAAACATTATGGTAAAAAATAGTAATTAATCACAATAATGTGAATAGCTTAATGATTTTAGTTACCTCATAGCCTTAGGAATAGGACTTTTTCATCACCTTGTGCTTAACTACTAACATTTTTTAAGCTAAGCTAACTAAGGGATCCGAAAAGGGTTAATTATTAAGGAAATTTTACCAAAACTAATGTCGATCCTTTGGTGATTGCAAGTGATGCTAAGAAAAGCCTAAGGTAGAAGGTCTTTTGTAACGCAAACAAACGAAACCAAGAGAAGGACAGAGGATATGCCCATGTACAAATAGCAGCACATATAAGGATTAAGGATCAAACATCATATGTTTGCTAGATCCATGGGATGATGAAAAGAAATTTTAGTCCATCCTTTAGGAATGTTCTACATAAATAGAGAAACATCAAAATCACAATCAAGGTTGGAAGTCTACTACCACTAGCGACAACAAGAAGATTTATCTTCCGTGAATTTTTGAAAACCTTTGCAAATTTTGTAAACTTCAATGTATATCCAATCTTTTTATCATTTTGTAATACATCCACTCGAATAAAATTTTGTAATGTGGCACTCAAAGTGAGTTAGTAGTTAGCGTTAATCAATAATTTCATAAATTTCCAATTTTGTAAAGAAAGCTCAATCCTATTCTGTTAACTCGAGGATCAATCATGGGGGTATGATATATCAGCAGTTAGCTACATCGATGAGCATGCATCAACGCATCCCTGTTGATGCATGCGCTGATGCATTGATGCATATGCGTCAACACAATGTCTTTCCTCACCTATAAATATGCAAGCACCTGCTGCATATGAGGCACCTTTTGGTCAATTTTGTAGCTAGACTCTTGCAGTTTCATTTCATAATCTTAGGAAATAGTTAGTAAGTGCCCACAGTGGAAATTTGAGTCAATTGTACAACATCTTATTCAAGTGGCATTGTACCTAGACACATTCCATGAACTAAAATAAGATTAAGATTGATTCACATTCATTGTAGCACTTTGACTTAGATTAGATTTACTTTCCATGTAACTTACTCTTCATGTACTTAGTTAATATTTACATTTCCATGTATATAAACACGTTTTCGCTTAGTAATCCCAACAATGTTATTGCTTAGTTTACTTAGTAGCATAATGCTTGGTAATCCTAGTAGTAGATACATGCATTCAAGACGTGTATGGCAAGCTAGGAACGAACACTCATCACCCTTAGGCTAGTTTAGAATTTATCTTCCTATTGTTAATTAGGTTAAATAATTAATTTTTCTATTATTGTTAGGATTAGTTTAAGGCTGTAATGACATCAACTATCATATGCCTCACTTTGAACTAAAAAAATATGTGAAAGAGCTACCACTAATCCAAGTGGGAAGATAGCATCCTACAATTAATGCTTAATAATATAGATGCTATAACTAGTCCCATCCATGGAATTCGATTAGATCATGCATGAATGCTAGTTATTCATAGGGTTGGGCATAGGGGGTACCCACTGCTCATCAAAAACAAACCTAGGAATCTATTATAAGGATTCTAAGAAACGAATCAAGCATCAAGGACATCTAATGAGGAGCTGTGTTACCCCAATTTCTCTCTTATGCTTGTACCTTATACAGATTTGTTAAGAACACTGCATATTTTGAAGCTAACAAGGAAATATAAGACTAGATTAATACATTGGCCTAGATCTAGATGGATCTCTGTGTATTAGGAGGATAGCATGAAGGAAATACATATGTGTTAGAAATGGGAGAAAGAGAGAATTAGAAAAGAGAATAAATTCTAGAATAATAAGAGTTGTTCTATAGAGAGGTAGAGTTTTTAGAAAGCTTTTCAAATCATCAAAATGCAAGAAAGAAACCAATTGTGCTTAGAAGCAAGAATATTCAAGAAGATGCTAACCCCTTCACATTTGGGTATATCCTCCTATTTATAGACCAAAAATGCCTTATACATTGTAAAGAAATGGCCCCTTGGAGCCCACAGAGTCTTCTAGAAGGTTATGGACATGAGAAATAATGTGTAGATAGCTGATATAAAAAATAATGTTGGACATTGAAAGAAGAATTAGCATATGATGTTGAAGAGAAAAATTACATTGTACATTGAAAAGGAGATTTTATTAAAAAGTTGCAATTAGGATCAATGCAAGAGATAATGTCAAACATCAAAATTGAAAATAGTAGATAATCAAAAATGACATTGCAGATGACATGAGATGTCACTTCTAGAAAGCATTGAAGATGAAGACTAGAAACCATGTTGCCAATAATGTAGAACATTAAATATAGGCTTTTGAAGATGGCCTTGAGTTAAGAAGCCATAAAATGTACCCAAAACTCTAAATTATATAGGATAAAGCCAAAGTAGGTATAACAGAATGGCCTCTAAAGTCTTCAAATTTGTGGAGTGTTTGACATGTTAGAAATTCAAATGAGGTAAAGAAGTGGCTTAACATTATATGCCTTTGTCAATTCCCAAGGATGTGTGGGAAATTATGTCAATGGACTTTGTGAGTGAAATTCCAAAGACCAAAATTAAAAATGATTCTATCTTTGTTGTGGTGAATAGATTTTCCAAGATGGCACACTTCATTCTATGTAAAAAGGTGAGTGATGCATCTGATGTTGCAAATTTGTTTTTCCAAAATGTTATGAAATTTCATGGGATTTCTTTGAATATTGTTAGTGATAGAGACTCCATGTTCACTAGTCACTTTTGGTAGTCCCTTTGGAAAATTTTTGAGACAAAGTTAACTTTTTCTAGTACATATCATCCACAATTTGATGGTCAAACAAACATGGTTAATAAATCTTTGCTAAATATTTTAAGGTATTTATGTGATGGATAGCCTAATAGGTAGAAAAATTTATTGTCTCATGCTGAATTTTCCTATAATAATTTTTTTCATGATGCTATTGAAAAGAGCCCATTTGAAGTTAATTATGGTTTTTGCATAAAGATTTTGGATAATGTTAGGAGCTTTGATGGCGAAGCTCAATTGAGTATTGAATTTGTGCAAGAGATGAAGAATATTCATGCTCTAGTAAAGGAAAATCTAGAGAAGAAAGCTAAAGAAAAAGTCCTCAAGAGGAATGTGGGCAAGAAGAAATCCAAGTTTGATATTGGTGATCTTGTTTAGGTATACTTGAAGAAGAAGAGAGTGAGAGATGCCAACTTCTCAAAGTTGAAAGCTGAGAAGATGGATCCTTTTAGGATAAGGGCCAAAATCAATGATAATTTTTTTGAGACTAACTTACCAAATAATATGGGTATGTCTTTTATGTTTAATGTTGTAGATCTTATGCATTACCATGGACTGGTAAATGATGAAACCATGCAAGGTAGCATCAATGAGTTGAAGGGAGCTATTGACAATTCCAAGCCTTCACAAGAGAGGAAGACAACCATACTTAAGAGAAGAGAAACTTCTAGCACTCATGGAGTGAAGAGGCATGAATACTTGATCCATTAGAAGGATCAAGTTGCTAATGATGCAGTATGGATTCATGAGACCAAACTTATTGATTGGGGGATCACTTCTACCCCTACTTCCTTGTTCACCTAAGTTCACTTTTTGATGGGTGGGAGAGCTAATGTAGGGAAACCTCTTTCGATCCCCTTTTTATCCATACAAGTGGTTAGTTGAAGACTTCAGAAAGCTAGGAAGATGTATATCAGAGGATTGTCTTGTCTGAAAGCCAACCATGCACAGGAGACATTCCAAATGCCTATGAGATGTGTAGCCAAAAGAGGAGACATCTTGCCAAGGAAGGAGATGTCTTTATGGAGATGTCTTGTTGCAGAAGAAGACATCTTATTTCAATAGGATAAGTCTTGTCTAAGAACTAGAGTTGATAAGGAGATGTCTTGTCATGCCTGTAGATGTCCCATATGATTAAGAAAAGTTTCAAGTTGGTAGTTCTAACGTGGGAAACAATTGAGAAAGATGAGAACAAGGATGGAAATAGCTAGAAATCTTCAAGTTGGTCATGGAAAAGATTTTCCTACAGTTCTTGTCTTGTAGTTAATAAATATTTTTTTGTGTTTCATGTTTTATGGCATGAAGAGGTACGCATGAGTGTTGGAAAAGAGATTGCATGAGAGGGTGTGCATCTTTGTGGTCAATTATGTGTATTTGGTCATTGTGACTCTTATGTATGAGTTGAGATCTTAGTCCTCTATGGAGAAGAGATCTATTTTGATTGTGCCTTACATTGATGATGAATGTTGTGTGGTTGTAGAGCCTCATGCTTTGCAATATCATGAAGTGTGTGAGTGATTTGTGATGTTTGTGGATTGTAAAATTGTTATAATTGTAATCTTCTTTTGGATTAATTAAAGATATCTAGTTTTCTTACTTTCTAGCAATTGAATTATCTTCATACATTTTGGATTCAATTTAATTTTGAAGGGTTAAAGCAAATCGAAGTAATCCTACTTCAAAAAGATAGAATTTTTTATTATTTTCACTATTCCTAACATAAGGGGACTTATTCACGTCAAAAAAATAAAATGTTGAATTTTCAATTATTAATAGAAAGAATAATATACACATATGTATGTATGGGTGTTCAAACCTCAAAATAATCATAGGGGGATTCAGGCTTCAAAAAATATTAATAATACGTAAAGAAAATTTAAAGTGCATCACATGCTTTACACTGAGTAGACATGAAGTATACAATCTTATGATTGAAAATTTGAAAAAATAAGTGAAGAAAATTAATTGTTAGTAGGGAGGAAGGTTACTTAAAACATCACTTTTCAATATCCATGCTTGAACTTAAAATAGCAAAAGGATTTGAGATAAAGAGATGTGGCTTAATGAAAATTTTTCTTTCAAAGTAAGAAAGTGGTACCACCGGTGGAAGATATTCATCTCGACATGTGTTCTTAATCTTAAATTAAGAATCTTTTCCATCAATTATAACCTTCTCATCGATACTAGTTTTAATCTATGAGTTAATAATATTCTTGTCAAATAAGGAAAAATTACCTTATGAGCTATCTATTTGAGTTGCTTAATACTTTTTCTAGTACTAGCAAAAATATACATTGGAGCTTTTTTTTCCTCTAAACTCTTTATTGTCATTTGATCATTCTTATTGTTGACATTACCTTGATTTTTTATATCTTCAACTTCATATTTTTTTTTTATCTTTAACTTCAACATATTTTTTCTTTTCTTTGAAAACTTTTCTTGAGTAGACAAAGATAAGCATTAAATAATTGTCCTTCACAATGGCAAAAGTTTCAAGAATTAGGAAGATTGTAATATATAATTGGTTGAATATAGGTTTTTCCTCTTGCTTGTACTACCAATTCTTTTTAATGATTGAGAAGGTTGATTTCAACAAAAAAAAAATGTCTATAGAAACCAAAAGTCATAGATATAGATTCCATATGGTTACTAGGACTAAGAAGACTAACAATTTCATGCTCAACTTTCTAAAAAAATCAACAAAAACTTATATAGCTCAACAAAACATGGAACTTTAGCATATTCTTCAAATTTGACATTAAAATTTGAAGCCCACTCATGAATGATCAATAGTACATGCTTATGAATGAAAGACCCTATATGTAGGGCACGTTGCACCATTGAAGCATTGCTGAACTCAACAAGTAGAAGAAGCCAAGAAGCTTAAAGGACTTAGATATCATGTTTTTTTATCATGTAATTTAACTGTTAAACAAAACTTCGATTATGAGGTAAGTAACCCAAGATTTGAATGAACATATATTATGATAAAATAATAATAACCAATGACTCATACACATCATCAAAAAGAAAAGATTCGAGTGTCTTCGTTCCATCAACATCACTAGAAAAAGACATTACAAGTTTTTTCTTACCAACTTATAAATTTGCATTTTGAGATTTAATAGGAATTTCTACATCAATAAAAAAAAGTAGAAATTTCAATATTGGTTGAAGAAGTTGGGAGTAATATAAAACTCCCCATAGGAGAATTCTAGAGAAATCAAATCTAGTAAAGAAAAATTGAAGAGAGAAAAATCAAATCCATGAAAAAAAGTTAGATTCACTAAAGAAATATCAAATTCACTTTAAAAAATTAGATCTATTGACATAATTATAATACAAGAGATGAGCATCAAAGTGTGATGTCAATGGGCCCCTATTGACATGGCCTTGTCAATGGGCCCCCATCAATGGGGCCCTGTTTACATGGTAGTGCCCCATCGACAAGGTAGCATTGACGTAGCATTTGTTGCATCTACAGGGCCCCATTAACTCAGCCTAGCAATAAAAACTATAAATACAAGCTCACAACCGTGTTTATGAAGTCATGTCATAGTTGTAGCAGTGCTCTTGCAATTTTTCCATTTGAGAGTTAGAGTATTTCTCTGAGTGCAAACAACAGGAGTTAGAAAGTATACAAATCTTTATTCGAGCACTATTGTACCTTAACCACACCAGTGTGAACGATAATAAAGATGAGCCTTTTGATCAAACTTTACAGCACTTAGAATAGATTAAATATTTATTTATGCATTTATGATTTTCATTAATTATACAAATAATTAAGCTAAATTAGACTTTCAGCGATTAGTTAATTAATTAAGCTAAATAGATTAAACACATAAGCATGACCGCTTCGAGTATAAACACATATTCGCTTGGTAATCCTAGCAACACTATTGTTTGGTGCACCTAGTAGCATAGCGCTTGGTCATCCCAGCGATGGGTACATGGGTTCAAGACGTGTACGAAAAGTGGGACTAGATGCTTATGTTAAGACTAGTTAGAAATTAGTTAATTAGTTAAATTAAATTAGTTATTAAATTACTCCATCTCTCTACTTTAAGCACCAAGGAACATAAAACATAAAATAATAAAAATCATATGCCTCAATTACACATAGTCATACCTTTGTGCATCAAAAGTGTAATTGAGAAGACAACAAATGACTACTAGGGCAAAGTTCACTTCCTAGAAGGCTAGTGTACCTGAAGACATAGAATCTGCAGAATTTGACTGGATCATGCGTGAATGCTTCATAATTTGTATGGTTTGGCGTGGGGGTACTTGTCACCACTCATCATTGGCGCCATTGCTGGGAACTCTTTTTGTTGAAATGTATGCTATCTAGGTTTAGTAAACATCATTGGATGAACCCTAAGGTCAAAATCATTCTCCTAACAAAGATAATTACATAAGCATAATGATTATCATATTTGTATTACAACATGTCTTCTTCCCATAGGCATGATGATACTAAACTGCCAATCCCTCAAGAATGTAAGGTGGTATATACTCATCCAGATGAGTATGTGCCTAACTTCACCTTCATCCTACATCAGGATGAACAACTACGATGGCATGATATGGAAGGCAACATTGTAATGCCTTCCAATCGATCTATGCCTTTGATGCTACTTCAAACTCTCAAGAAGTTAGGTATCCCAGATCTTCAAGAGGAGGATGTTGTGCATGATCATGACTACTGGGACTACTGTCCCACTAAAACACAACACAGGAGAGATTAACACCAGGAGAAGCACCATGAGTTGATGAAGGGGAAATGGTTTACCAATCCCTTGTTCCTACTAAACCAAGATGACAATGAGAATCCTTCCTCTAGGGGCTTTCAATATGAAAATTCTCCATCCCTTATTATTGGTGATGGGGGTGTGGCCCTGAATCTACATTCCACTATCAACAATCAAGGTTTAGGTAAAGATGGAAGTCAAGGAAAGGGCTTGGACAAGCATCAAGATGATAAGAAAACTGATGAAAATGGTCATGAAAATCAAAGGGGAATTGGCAAACACCATGGTGGTGGCAGTCCTCCTCCCTCTTGGCCCTCTTCATATGCATCTTTTTTTTCTTACTCTTTTGGTTCTAACAAACAACATAGAAAGAATAACCAGACAACAAAAATGATCTTCTATCCCATAATGAACAAAGGGGTAACAGAGGACATCACCATCAACAACAAAATAATGATGATGATGAGCCTTTGTTAGCAACTTAAAGCATGCTAAATATAGAAGATGTCATAAAAATTCCAACTAGGCATGTGAAAGATAGTCAAATCAAACAACTTGATATGAATAATATTCCCAAATTTGAGGGGGATATAACTCTGATCCACAAACACATCTTCAGGCTTTCCACAATGCTTGTGCCTTATAGAATATTGAAAATGATTGGCAGAAATTAAANGATGCTTGTGCCTTATAGAATATTGAAAATGATTGGCAGAAATTAAAGCTATTCCCCAGGACACTCATCAAGGAAGTAGAAAGCTGGTACCAGTCCTTGGAGTTGAAATCCATCTTCAGGTGGAGTACAATGCTAGAGTTATTTAATGATAAATATCCGACATACTCCAAAGTGTCTAATTTGAGAAGGAAAATCCAAGGATGGAAGTAAGAAAACCATGAACCCTTGGACACCATCATGGAAAAATACTATTCTCTCATAGACCGATGCCCCAGCCATGGTTAGTCTCAGCGAGAACAACTTTGCCATATCATCAATGGACTTAGATCAAAAACCAAGAGAACTCCTAAGGTCTACGCCCAAGGGAGACTATTAGAACTTCAAGCCCATCAAATCCAAAGGCTAATTAAGTAAGTAGTAAAAGAAGAAGGAGATCTAAGAAAACATGAAAGTGTAAAGGAATACAACAATGCTCGTTATATCAGAAAAGAGGGAGGTTTGATTTTGTGATAGTGAGGAAAAATCAACTCTTGATGAGGTGGTTAACAAAAAGACCTTGCTAATCCAAAAATCTATGTCTAAAATTTCAGCTAAGGCAGATAAAATGTAGGATTCATTAGATGAAAAATTCCAAACTACTTTGAAAATTGCTAAAGAATCAAGAGAGCAAAGTAGTAATCGTAACCGCAGGAGGTGGAAAGAAGTTAAACATGCCTACCAAAGGGGTACGGGCAAAATTGCTGCAGTAGATGAAGTTGCAAAAACTAAGTCAGATGATGATGGTGAGTGTGACATCTGCTAATACAAACATCCTAAGGGATGTTGTCCCATCATGTCACACTTACAGGAGTCTGGGGTGTATGCTCTAAATCGATGACTAGCAAGAAGGAAAACACCTAGAAGATTGTCTTATCCTCAAGGCAATCCTAGGTAGTTCCATCAATGGTAGCAATATTATCAAAGTGGAACTCTTCCATAACTATACGAGAAATGCCAACAATGGCACCAACCACAATCATGGAGGATGCCACCACTAAGGTAGTAATACCCTTATAGGTAACCAAATCCATATGGATACTACATTTAGTAACCACTGTCTCCACGTGACTCTTCCAATCACATTTCTCCCTTCTATCATCACTACTACCCTCCTGAATAATATAGAGCTCACTCTCCACATTCTAGAAGGGATGTCACATTTCATCCTTATCCTCCGCCTATCCCTACGCCTATTCCTCCATCCTATACCCAACTACCACCTACTTCATCTATGTAGGATGAACTTCTAGCTCAACTGTAGCAACGTAATGCTACGAGGGCCATCAATCTGTAATCGGTTCATCAACTAAGGGGTTTGGAACCTCATGCTCAAAAAAAGACACTTCTTTTGAACCAACAACCTTACTAAGTCATAAACTTAGATGACTAATCACCTTGCCCCTACTTCATTTTCTACAAATCATTCCATTGGGTCTCCTTAAAACCAAATGCCACCCAAAATCCATACTGTTATGCCCTCCCATGTTGTATCTGATTGGATTTGGGCTAGCAACCTTTTTAGGAAATTAGCTGATCTTGGAAGTCCTCTTATTTATTTACAAATTACTAGAAATGAACCATGTAAAGCACTTCTTGATTAACTTTTTGGTGTTAACTTGATTTCTCATGAGAAGTATACTACTTGGAACCTACCACCTCTCAAGAAGAGCAATATTAGATTAGAATTGGCAAACCAATTCATCACTGTTTCATTGGAACTGGTCAAAGACACTGTGACCACTGTCTGTGGGTGGTCTTATCTTGCCAATTTCTTGGTAATCAAGGTTGAACACTGTAAGGGGAACCTCCCAATCAATATGGGAAGGTAATGGTTAAGCACTGTAGATGCAAGAATGGATAGCAGAGATCTTTCCTTAGAAATATCTAAAGAAAATGCATTTGGAAAGGTTAAGAAGAGACAAGTTCCATGCATCATGTACAACAATACATGGTGCAATTGTGTGCAGAAACTTTGGGCATTGAAATGAGCATCTCTTTCTACATGAAAATAGTGTGCATAAGAAGCAAATATTCAAAGGTGTTTGTATGCAACAACCATAAAACAAGAGGACACACAGTGGATGACTATTGATTTTGATAATAGCAAAATGTGCATGGAACCTATTAAGAGCTTGACATGCACCTATGTTGCAGGCATGGATGAACTAGAGCAAGTTCATCACCAACTCTCTGATGATGAGAACACTAATAACAATTGGAGAGAGTTGGAGATCCCTAAGAATTTTGAGCAAGAGTCCCTAAAGTTGAAAACTCTACCTGCTAGCCTAGAATATGCATTTTTTAAAAATGGCAAGCTAGTTATACTCAATGTCAAACTTGCTTCTAAGCAGAAACTAAAACTATTGAAAGTGGTCAACAAATGGCCAATAGCCTTTGCTTGGTCTAAACTCACTGAAATTGATCCACAGATATGTTAGCATCGCATTTACACTTATTTGTCCATGAAGCCAAGGAGGCAACCACAACAATAATTGAACCCAAAATTAAAGCAAATTTTCAAAGAGAATAGCAACTCCTTAAGGTAGGGTTCACCTACAGTGCCAAAAAGAGATGGCAAATGACGGGTTTGTATTGACTTTAGGCTATCGAACATGGCAACATTCAAAGATTATTTTTTGTTACCATTCATTGATCATGTGTTGGACACCATTTTTAGGCATTGCTATTATAGTTTACTAGATGGTTATAGTGGCTATAACCAAATCTAGATTGCACCAAAAGATAAGGCCAAAACAACATTCACAAGTCCCTTGGGGACATTTGCATTTCACAAGATGCCTTTTGGTCTATGCAATGCTCCTGCCACTTTCCAACACCTAGTCTTTAACATCTTTTAGCAACAAATAGCTAGCATAGTGGAAGTCTTCATGGATGACTTCTACACTTATAGCGCTACATTTGAGCAAGCCTTGGACTACCTTGAGTAAGTACTAAAAGGATGTGTGAAGACAAATCTGCAACTCAATTGGAAAAAGAGCCATCTCATGGTCCAAGAGGGCATTGTATTGGGGCATCGAATTTCATAGGACAGGATCAAGGTAAACCCCAAAAAGATAAGGGTCATCCAAGGAATTAGCCATTAACAAGATCTATGTCAATGGCCTAGTTCGTTGGTGTGTACCTGATGTAGATCAATTGCACATTCTCCAAGATGCTCATGAAGGCCCTTGTGGAGGCCACTATGCTGGGAGATGCATGACCATAAAAATCCTGATGGTAGGATACTATTGGCCCACAATCTTCAAAGATGCCCACTAATTTGTTCAATCCTATGAGTGTTGTCAACAAGATGGTGGGATGACTGCACAAATAGTGGATTCAACCACTAAAACCCTTTAACATATGGGGCATTAACTTCATGGGTTCCATCACATCCATGTCCAATGGGAAAGCATATATAATTGTCACCATTGACTACTGTACCAAATGGGTAGAAGTAGCAACCATCACCGACTCTACATCATCCACTACTACTCAATTTGTACAACAAAATGTTGTGAACAAGTTTGGGGTGCCACGTGCACTGATTTCTGACAACAAAATCCATTTTACAGGTGCTACCTTTTGCAAACTCATGCAATAGTTAGGGGTTGAACATAAATTAACAACATCTTATCACCTCTATGTTAACGATCAAGGCAAGGTGACAAACAAAGAGATTACAAAGATTCTAACAAGAACTATTACCAAATATAGGAGAGGTTAGAGTACAAAACTCAATGATGCCCTTTGGGCCTATTGCTCAACATGGAAACTCCCTATTGGCTACTCTCCCTATGAGCTAGTGTATGAAAAAATTCTAATGCTCCCAATTCAATCCGAGCTCCATACACTTTCAACAGCCTGTGACTTGGATCTCAACCTAATTCTNTGAGCTCCATACACTTTCAACAGCCTGTGACTTGGATCTCAACCTAATTCTAGCACAAAAAGAAAGACTAATTAACTTAAATGTGCTAAACAAGAATTGATTGGTAACCCTATCTTTGAATGAAGTGCATAAGGTATTCAGTAAACAATGACATGATCTTAAAATTCAAAAAGTGAAATTTCAACTAGGAGATAAGGTTCTCTACTGGAATCCTAGACACGTACCTCAGAAAAATAAATTCCAAACATTGTGGAAAGGACCTTATATAATTAATATTACCTTTCCTTTTAGGGCCATGATCATATACAAACCTTAAGAGCCCAAATATAAAGCAGTTGGTCAACATCCAACAAATAAAGCCTTTTCATGAACCCAAGCAAGCCAGTGCAACAAATACCGCAACAAATGGGAAACCACACTCAGTTTTTTGAATCTCCTCCTTCCAACACAGTCATGGGAGAGATGGTCATCTATGCTAATTATACACATGGCTCCTCAATTTTTCTATTTTTTGTTTTACACATTTTTGTCTTTGTAATTTGTTTATTTTACACCTTTTTCATTTTTAAACATTTTTCCTATTTTACACCATCATTAGTACATTTAAATATTTCTTAAATATTTTACACTTTCTTATATATTTTACTNTCTTTGAATCCTTCCCAATTCTGGAAATTACCAAGGTCACAAATTTATTAAAAGTTTATTTAATGAAAGNATTTACATAGGGTGTGGCTTCAAGGGAACTCAATACTCTTTGTACTCTTCTACTTGCTTAGGTGCATGAGTGTTTTCATGGACTTTTTACTGTTCCATATCCACCAATAACATGAAGTTAAATAAAGTGTTTACATGATGTGGTTCTCATCCAAAAAGAAAAAACAAACAAACAAATAAACAAAATAAAAAAAACATGATGGGAATTCAAAGTACACCCCTTAGATAAATAAACGGGCTACAAGCATTGATTATGGGACTAAAAAGACATGCTATCCATGCCTAAAGGTCCCCTCTAACTAAGGCCCTCTCTCACTTCCTACTTCTCTTTACAGAATGGTGGTTGTTCTATCGGAGCACTCTTGTGTCTCGAGGGGGTGGATCGGTCTTAGAATGGTGATGTGAAGTCACCAAAAGAGGTTGGTTTTGGTCTGGACTAAGGATGGATCTTCTTAGGTTATTTTAAACACAAATCCACAAGGGACTTCTTATGACCTCAGTTCAGATTTCCATTCCACCTTCTCCATCATTCATCTGTGCTACTTGTAACTCACCTTACTGTCAGTGCCCATGTTCTTGATTCGATGTCTTAGTTTGATGTACTTAAATTCTTAGGTGGAATCTTCCAGGTTTTGGTCTTTAACTTCCATCAACCATTAATCATCTATGGGGCCCACAGACTTCTTAGGTTGAGGTTATGCAAGGGCAAACAAGGCATGTGCCTGCTATGAGGAGGATCCACTTACATATCTCTTGGTTGGGTTTGATAAGCATCGTATCCTTAGGCATTCTTGCAATCAGAATCTTTCTTACACCCATCTTCTACATCAAACCATGTGCGCTTTTACATATTTTGTTCAATAAAAATATTCTACATCAATTTTTTTAATTTTTGAACTTTCAAAGACCCTCTTCAATGATTTCATCATATTCTTGGCTCTTCTGGAACTCTAAGGATTCTAAATTCATTCAAAAACTCCTTGTATTTTTCAAGATATTTAAGTTTGAGAATTTTGTCTATGGGCTCTATATACAGGGCCTCATTGATGAAATAGATGCATATACAAGGCCCCGTATACGTGGCCCCATCAATGTAGTGGAAAAATAGTATATATATGTGTGACCCCACTTTGAAATTTTCACATGTTCTCACAAATGCCAAGGGAGTTTTTCAAATTTTCAAAGCCTAGAACCGTCTAGAGCCCATAACTTCCTAACCGTTTATCCAAATCACTCTATTCTTTGACCTTGTAACTACCAGAGGCAAGCTCTTAGTCGTGGGAGCCACAAATGTGCCATTTTTGACTAAATTTTTTTTGCCATTTTTTCTAACTTCCACAAAGGTTTAACTCAAAAATCAACATTTAAACACCAAATTACAAAGTTAAACTCTTTTCAATGAGCTCCAATGACATTTACAATAAATAATTAATAATCAATCTACCATGGTCGAACCTTAGCCAAGTGTAGCTAATTGATGAGATAAGGTATTCAAATATTTAAAGTTACACATTATATCTACTAACCCACAGATGTGTTGCTACTACAGATGGCACCAAAAGGCAAACACACATAGGAAAGATGACCATCTCAACAAAGGAAAAAATGGCTAAGTATGGAAAGTGGTCAAGAACAAGCCTAGGAAGAACCACTTGCAACTCATACCATAGGTCCTCTTAGGGAAGAGGTTAAGGTGGAATCCATTCGTCAGATTCCAAAACCAACAGCAGCAATAAAACATCAGCCCAACAAGCAAACTTTGAGGTGACCTTGATAGAAGCCTTACTGAATCAAATCAAATCAAATCAAGGGAGGTCCAAAAAATAGTGCCCTAGGAGTTAAACTTTGGCCCTTTCCTAGAGCAAGCACCTAAATAAGTACAAGACCAACTAAAGGCCTCTTCCATGTGGCCAATTATCACTTCCATCGAGGAGTGGTACATGGGAGAGACATTCTTATTCTAGAACAATAGGAAGGCTAGTTCAACAATCAAAATTAAGGACATCTCAGTGTCCTACTCAATGCAAGACATTGCTGAAGTACTTAGGTTGCCAGAAATAAGGGCAAATCTCGCTGAGATTCCAATACAGGTAGACCCCAACATTAAGAAAGAATGGGTGCAACGATGCTATGGTGTTAACTGCAAGGAGTTTGGTGTGCTCACACTAGTAGAAAGGATCCACTACAAGATTATAGCATTCCACCTTAATTCCATAATGAGGCCAAGCAAGATCAATGCCTTTTCTACCCATGCATGTGCTACTTTGAGTGGGAGATTCCCTATCAACCTTTCACAACTGATCTATCTAGAGATGGAGAATCAATTTAAAGAAAATAAACATGGAATGAAGGCACTCTCCTTCCCATGCCTCATCAGAAAAATTTGTCGAAGGGGAGGGATAGTCCATTATACAAAAGATGTTGTCATGCATGCTCTAATTGCTAATTGGGCAGAGATGATGAAAGATATGACACTTGCAATAATCATTCAAAAAGAGGAGTAATAGCCACTGCCTCCACCTGCCACTCAAACAACTATGCCAAACATTGCTAGAACAACCCAATAGTTGCATGAATACTAAGAATGGCTCTTGAGTAAACAAGAGCAACGAGTAGGTATGAGTGGTAGGGACCCATCTATGTATCGACCAGCAATGAGTCACATAAATGAGGTGGCCTAAATAATCAGCCTGATGGGAGGTGGTGGATCCATTTTCTTAGCCCAACAAACATAGTTGTCTATGAGACTGAATCCTAGTGCTAGAGAGGTTACGATATCTCTTGCAAAATAGCAGTGACTCCTAGAAATTTTTGGGAATGCCGCAACCTTCTTGGTGCACTTAGAGGAAGGTGAAGGGGGCAATAGTGTTAATGATGTAGCACCAAGGGTAGGGGACAGTAGCGGAGGTGGTTGTTAATAGAATTACTGAAATACTTAACGCACTTGCAGCATCTATACCAGATGTCATTACACTCAAAGATGTGTAGACATCCACAAGGATCATAAGTGGCAGAATAAGTGTTGCACAGCATGAAGAACTACTGGACCAATTGGTAGGAACTAGGCAACCACTTTCATATGTCTTTGATCTTCCGAGTAGTATTATTGCAACCTAGTCGAAGCTACTAGAGGCAAGGGGCAAAAAAATTATCTTGGAGGGGCAACTCGAAATAGCCAAGGAGCTGAATGAATGCTTAGCTATTGAAGTTGCTAAAATAAGAGCCCAAATTATCGATCCCACATTTCTCAACTCGGCATTAACAAGAGATGAAGCTCTTGAATAGTTTCACACCAAACTGAAAGGGGTTGAGGGTGCAATGGAGACGGTGGTGTTCTATTGATCCTTGGTAGAGGCTACACAGCACAAAATTCAAAAGGCCTTGGATCAAACCTACCAAGAGAATGTGCAACTGATTGCAGAGAACCATTGCTTATGAAATATTGATGAGCATAAACAATAGTTAACTAACTTTATCCATCAATAGTAAGAGCAATTAGCTAGAGCAAACACAAAGCTAAGGAGATTGGTAGTTGAAAATAGAAACCTCTCCATGAAGGAGGTATGTGCCCTTCTCTAGAAGACTGCAATAGAGGTGGTCACCTGAAAATCAAAGGCTCTCAAATTTGAGAGAGCCAAGGATCATTACAAAGATTAGGTTGGTCTATAGAAAGAAGTGAATGAAAAGCACATCCAGTTGATGAAGACAAAAATAAATAAAACCCTCCAATAACTTGAGTAAGCAAGAGAATTATGGTAGCCTATTATTGATGGGATAGATGCCTACAATAAGGCAAAAATCTGTATGAAGGAGTTGCAAATTAAGAAGATGATAGAATACATGGAGCTTGCTAATCTTTGATATGCAAATTTGGCTATGTTAACTACCAAATAGCCATAGTTAGAACTAGAGAAGCATGTGGCTAGCTCGTAGTTGTTGTATGAGGCCGAGTTCAAGCATCACAAAGACACCAAGCAAAAGCTTGCGGTGGCAAATGTTGAACTTGAAGTTCTCAAGGGCAAATACATTGATCAAAGATCTACCGTCAAGAACTTGGCCAAAAGGATGAATGACTACCATGAGTTGTAGAACACAGTGAAGCCGTTTGATGTCGAATGCAAACAGTTCACTACCTGGTTTGTCAACATTAAGGAGTTGTTCCCAGTAATGCCTTGTCCATGGATATCCCCATTCTAGCCCACACTGGCGATGCCATGTGGACTATGAACAATTCCTAGAGTAAGAAGGAGAAGATGAAGGCATCACTGAATGCATTTTGCCTTCAATTGGAGGTTGCAATCATAGCAAGAAAACCATAGCCACCTTAGCCATTACGCATGCTCGAAGCTAATAAAGGTCCTTCAGAACCTTAAGAGCCTCCACCACTTGGGACTGTTTAATCTTCTCCACTGCCTTCATGCCATTAGAGGATGTGTTGTCCAGTTTTGAGTAGTCATGTCATGGTGTTCAATTTTGTGTCATGAACATCACAATTTTTGTAATGAGTTGATTTGTACACTCGAGCACTCAATTTTTCAAGTTTGTTTGTTATGTCAAGAGTTAGTCAATAATCCCATACCTTCCCAATTTTGTAAAGGAACTTGAGGACAAGTTTTCATTCAATCATGGGGATATGATGAGCATCAAAGTGTCACATTGATGGACCCATGTTAATGTGGCCTTGTCGACGAGACCACGTTGACATAGCGTTTGCTGCTTCTACGAGGCCTTGTCAACGTAGCCCAGCAACAAAAATTATAAATATGAGCTCACAACTATGTTTATGGAGTCATGTCATAGTTATAGTAGAGCTCTTGCAATTTTTCCATTTGAGAGTTAAAATATTTTTCTGAGTGCTCGTAGCAGGAGTCAGAAAGTGTACAAATCTTTATTCGAGCACTCTTGTACCTGAACCACACTAATGTGACCGACAATAAAGATGAGCCTTTTGACCAAACCTTGCAGCACTTAGAATAGATTAATGATTTATTTATGCATTTATTGTTTTCATTAATTATGTAAGTAATTAAGCTAAATTAGACTTTAAGCGATTAGTTAATTAATTAAGCTAAACAAATTAAACACACTGCTTCAAGGATAAACACATATTCACTTCGTAATCACAGCAATGTTATTGTTTGGTGTGCCTAGTAGTGTAGCACTTGGTAATCCCAACAATGGGTACATGGGTTCAAGACGTGTACGAAAAGTGGGACCATATGCTTATGTTAAGACTAGCTAGAGATTAGTTAATTAGTTAAATTAAATTAGTTATTAAATTACTTCATCTCTCTACTTTAAGCACCAAGGAACATAAAACATAAAAAAATAAAAATCATATGCCTCGATTACGCTTAACCATACCTTTGTGCATCACAAGTGTAATTGAGAAGACAACGAATGACCATTAGGGCAAAATTCACTTTCTAGAAGGCTAGTGTACTGAAAGACATAGAGTCCACGAAATTTGACTGGATTGCACATCAACAGATATACCTTAAGATGTACAATCCTATTAGAACTTTATAACTCAACATTACTCACATGTATGTATGTATTTATTATTGTACTTCCTTTATCCTGTCCACATGAATTGAACCATGAATTGAACCATAAGATACGTGTACATGAATTGAACCATAAGGTACGTGAAAGAATTTGGATACGATCTTTTATGATAAGCTATGTACCTACCACTATAGCCAAAAATATCTACGTGTACATGTATATCAAATTTTGTGGATTCAATGAAGAGTTACAAATCGAAACTTGACCTTGAAGAGACTTCTCTAAATCACATCTAACTCAAATCGCAACCACAAACAATGATAATATCATGAATCACTTTACGCTCAGTTGTCATTCTCAGTAGGCTGCGATATCGAGCGTTGAGCTGGGCCTTTCTAGGCAAGGCAAAAAGAAAAGGAAGGAGGAAATTAAAAGGAAGGCTCCACTTTTAGACATGGGCCCTCCCGCATTCAGTGGACTCCAATGAAGGCACGGAAAAGTCGTGAGCTAAGGGACGTAGCGATAACAAACTCCGATGGATTGAAGGCAGGAAGGCATGGGCTGCGTTGCTGTCAACTTTTCAGAGGAATCCGAAGGCTTATCTGGAATCAACTAAACATTGCGTTCCAAACAAATACAGTCGACCAGCGCGTGGACGTACGTGTATGCATGTGCTGAACACCCGTTCCGTTGGCCATACACAGCACAAGCGCATGTGTGTACTTTATTCTGTGTCAGCGTTAACTGTAGTGCTGCAGATTTATTCGCTGCTTGTCCTAAGGAGCTCGCACTTTGAGCATGCCAATTAATTTGGGTGCCGGTGGGGATACTTGAGATATATCCTTATTTATTTAAATATTCCATATTATGTTATCGTGGCTCCAATTCTAAGGATGACGCCTCCACATCTCCGTTCTCCGCGTCCGTTTTTACACGTGTCGTAATCTTTTACGACAGACCTTGTTGGTGGTGTGGGCGGTGCTCGCTGTCCTTGGAAACCCTTGGTGTTGCTTATTAAGTTACAAGTATGGTAATAAATTGTCAAATTTTTATTTAGTTTAGACGTGGGGGTTTAATAGATACCAAGTTTTATCAAAGCCTTGTAATGAACTTAATTTTAAAAATTAGAAAATGAAGGGTTAGCTTAATGGTAAGAGTTTTGGCTTGGGAAGCCTAAGTTACAGGTTGGACTCCAGATTTCAGCATTGAATTATAAATTTAAAAAATTTTCATAAAATGAATTTTAAAACTGGTTCAATAGATCCAAAGGGTCTCAGTAGATGTAAGTGAAAGTTTCAATTTTAGTTTGAATTTCATAGTATTTATTTATTCTTAGTGATATGAATTTAAGAGATAAATTGCATAATACAAAAATTTAGATGAAGGTTAAAATGTTAAGATGAATGTTAAATGTTACCATAAGAGATAAATTGCATAATACAAAAATTTAGATAGAGACTTAGAGTGGCTTTTATTTCAGATAAGTTACATGAATGATGACTTGGATGGTTTGGGCATGTGTAAAGAAGATCATACAATAAGCCTATAAAAAAAATGTTGTTATATCATTATTCCAAGAAATCTACTAAAATGGAGACCAAAAAAGACATGGAATAAATGATTGAAGATGATTTAAAGAAACTACAAACAAACAACTATTTAACTCTTCATGGAAGCAAATGGTAAAAAGAAACTCATGTGGCCAACCCCATTTTGTTGAGACAAGAATAGCATGATGTTGATGATGCATTATACTTAAGCTGTGTGTTGGCTATATGTCAGGGGTTATACATGGTCATATAGTTCTTGTTCCAATCCCTTCCTTTTCTTTCCATCCCCAAAAGCATGTATTCGCTAATGAGATACATGCACCTCACTAATTGAAAATATTATAGCAAGATCTTAAGACATATAAGTACATTTTAAAAACTTAAGAAAAATATAGTAGTTTCAAGTTAGCATATCATTAAAATTGAACTTGTAATGTATACATAACAAGCCATGTGCTTTAACAAAGTAAGCAATATCTCCTTGACATATAACAAGATCTTGCACTTTTTTTTTTTATCTTGGCAATGTTTCTCATGGGTTGGATGTTATTCATTTTTTTTCATGAGGATGGTAAAGGGAATATTTATTATGAATTATATAAAATATTGTGCCACATCATTGTTTATAACATTCATTTTCTAGTTAGGAAGAGGGGGCGGGGGGGCAAGGCAGTGGGGGTAGGGATGTGGAGGGGGTGGTTATCTTAAGGGAGGAAGGGGTGTTGGAACCCAAAATAATTGAAACATAGGTACACCCTAGATTTATATTAGCTAATAACTACATAGGTGTATGTAGTTAAATAGTTCTAATTCCCAAATGCATGGTAGATGAATTTGAATAGTTGTATCATGCATAGCTTGCATATTTTTTATTTGTAAGACTTTTCAAATTATCCTAGATCAGTTGCAATAAATTTCTCAAGCGTTATAGAGGGGCTAGTTGAGATGTAGTGGGTAATGTTTAGTTTTAGCAAAAACAGCTAGTTGTAGAGAAATGACAAAAAGAAAAAAAAAATTATAAAGATATAACAACTACAATAAAATAACTAGTTGTAGGTAAAAATAAATAATAAAAAAGGAAAAAAAAGCAAAAAAGTAAATAAATAAATAAATATATAATGGTTGAAGGAAAAATGGCTAGTTGCAGGATAGTAGTACGAATAAAAGGGGAGGGAAAGTAGGGAATATAGGGGTGGTTGTTGATTTAGTGCTTATAGGGGGATAGTGTTTTTTAGGAAAAGTAAAACCACTATGAATAAAATGTCAAAGTAAGAAAAAATAAAAGTAATTCAAAAGAATTAGTTAAAAATACAAAGGTTGAAAGTGAAAAAGAATCTAAAAAGATAATGATAAAGTAATCATAATTAAACTCATAACTTCTAACCTATAAGACTATGAGTTTGTAAATAATCATAGAACATATATACTATAAACCATTTAAAGAGGAAAAAAAGAAAAAATTTTGTTTAGAGAAAGGATTAAATTAAGTAAGATTTTAAAATAAATTTCTAGATTGCTTAATTTTTGTTAAAATAAGCCATTGCACTAAGTGAGTAAAATAGCCTTAATCTCAATTAACATTGTTAGAATTTGAATATTTTGAAAAAGAAAAGTAGAAATCAATATGAAAAATTTCTAAAATTTAACAATCTCTTAATCCTCTTGCTTATAAAATATTTAAACACTTTTTTTCTTTTAGTTATCCAACATCTATTGGTCTACCTCACCTTGAACCTCATTAATGCAACAAATGAACAATTTCTATAATGTTGAAATTCCATTTATTTTTACTTAGTTTCTTTGAGCATTGGTAATTTAGTGTTACTTTTATTTTTGCACTTCAAAATTAAGAGTCCTTATCCTACATTGCTAGAGAGTGCGGCATCATGATCTATCATCCCATCATGGCCTTGTCAGCCTTATCCTCACAAGCTACGTAAATTTCTGTTTCATCCTTTGCCTCCATGATCAGGCTACGCTACCTGAAATTGCAAGACACCATACTAAATGCAATTGAAAATTTATTGCATTTTATTATCGTTATAGTCCTAAACCCTTATGATCAGGTTCTCTCCTTGAAACTGAAACCCCGACAAAATAATCAATTGAACAAAATTTATCAACTTGTATCGTCCTTGTTGTAAGTATCTGTCACACCAATAGGAACCCAGTAAAGATACCCAATGACATAGACCCCAGCAAGATCCGGGAAGACAACAAGGAAAGACAAATGTCTACGGATTTGTCCAGTTGCTTTTCAATGCCGTGATAAAAGGCTAAAGCTACAGCACATCCGTGATTCCATGTCAGAGGAACAAAGGACGAATGAACTCTAAATGTGTATCATGTGCGACGGCAGCCTTTGCAGACCGCAACCATACAATGTTGCCTGGAATTCTCTGCCACAAAAACAAATTCTATCAAAATCGACAAAAATCCTCATCCTCAGCATGCGATGCGTGTGCCTGGGGCCGGATCACAGAATGATATCATACTGTTCCACTATGTGTACAGAATGGCAACATGATGGAGACCTGCGCTGGCCGTGTTTGACTTATGGCCCCAATTGACCAAACCTCCTAATAAAAGGCTTATTAGGCGTTCCATGAAAGGTGACGACATCAATATAAAAACCAGGACTGCTTTCCACTTTCCAGCAACCTCGCAGATCGCAGATCATCACTGAAGCAGTAGCAGCAGCTGTGCGAATCGCAACTTCGAAACTCACGCCAAAACAACGACCAGTACAACTACTCGTCGCAGCTGCCTAACAAAAACAGAAAATTGCAGGAGTGCAACTTGTGGCACCTTCATTAGCGGCGCCGGCAGCTACGGTGGCACGCCACCACAGTGTTCGTGGCTGCGTGTGGCGAGCATGTGTTGCCCGGCCGACGTGCACGCGTCAGAAGTTCACAGTTTTTCTCACGTTCTTCACACAAACGTCGTTGCAGTTGCAGGCCACGTTACAAATAGTAGCAATTTGCAGGTGTTCATGCATTAGTTGTCTCTTCCTGTGAGTCTGTCGCTTACTGGCTCCACCGGCCCAGACCTGACAAGAGGAGGACAGGTTCTTTTGCTGTCATGAATTCGTCCTTGTCTCTGAAATGAAATGTGCTTGGATGATAGTAAATAATGGAGGTTGATGCCTTTGCAGCAGGAGGAGGAGCTATTTTCGGATGGATAGCGCAAACGAGGAGAAGTTGGAGCAGCAGCATTGTGCGCCGTTGCTGCCAAAGCAGCCGTCGCCGCCGGAGGATCATCGCCACCATGGATGCCCTGGCTGCCATGTCGAGCTTTTGAAACGGTCACGAAAAGGATACCCTGTCAAGGAATTAATCCTTGTCGCCTTGGTTGTTCTCTGTAGCTGTAAGTTTCTCACAACGTCGTACCTATATTTTGCATTTTTGTTTTCTTTTCCCTTTTACATACGTTAAGATGACTCTTCATTTGGCATTAATGTCCGCTCAACCCTTGGTCAAGTCTTACAGCAAGCCAATGTCATATTCGCTATGCACTTTGTCTTTAGCAAATAGGATTATGAATTTTTAAGACGATGCTGACAGAAGCTCTTTGTGTTGTGTTATGCAGCGCTTCCCATATCTTCTCTGTATCCGTACATATATTTCATGGTACGTTTCCTAACCTTTGCACGTATATTTTGTTTTTAATTCTTCTTGTCATTTTTTGCCGTGATAACTTTTGTCTTCCATTCTCGTACACCTGCTTATACCCTAATGCCTTTCATTTCCGTAGCTTTTTGATTCACATATTCTGATGCAAACATTTAAGCCTGCATTTTTTCTAAATACTGAAAAAACTGGCTAATACATTAGGAACTATAGTTGCAGAGAGTTTTGAGTCCGGAACTTAGCAGGAAGATATAAAATCTTTTTCTTGTGTTTTTGAAAAATCGATATATGAGGGGCCATTGGATCCATTGGATAGGATTCCTTTCTTCCCAGTCATTGGAAGAACGAGCCATATTCATGTGATGCGTATCCCAAACCCAAGTACTTAACCAATCAAAATGAATGTCAGCAGTACCAATCCTCATATCCCCCTATTGGCAATCGGTTGCCAAAAATGCCCCAAATTGTTATGGGTGTTTCTAAATCATTACAGAAACAATTCTCATCCAAGTCATGTAGGTGTGAGAGTGCAGAGGATGGGTGGAGAGATCCAAAAAAATTTATAAAGGTTTCAACAATTTAAGCTCACAACAACAATCTTAATAATTTCATACAAGCATTGTGAAGGTGGTTAGGCAAGCAAGAAGAGAGAAGTTTGAGAAAATCAGCCCTTCCTTGCCATTATCAAACATAATAGAGATGGATCATTTTACCTCCTTGCTTTATTTTGCTTACTAGGAGGATTTATCATAATATTGGATTGCTATGCAGCACTTGTTTTTTTTCTCCTTGCTATCTCCTGTAGTAGCTAGTCTTCTCTCCCTTCCTAGCCACACTCCTTGCTTTTGTATCCCTTTTTTTTGTCCTGCTCAGCTACTTTTTGCCTTGTGTGTTTTTTTCCTCTCCTCCTCTCTCTATTTGTAGGTGGAATAAGGGATAATGGATGATTTTTTGTAACTGACTTCTTGGGAACTGTTTGTTTTCTTTTCTTTCTTTTTAAAGTTCTTTTTTTTTTCAGCAATGAGTCATGAGTTCAATTCTCTTCATGATCACTATAAAAAAATCAGTAAAATATGTATATTCACAGGTTGCAAGTTCAATTCCTAAATCAACAATTTTTGATATTTCAAAATTCAGATTTTGCTAGATCTTAGGTTCAATTCTTCTTGATAATTACAAAACATTCCAGCATAATATCTATCTCTTTATCATTCAGAATTGTCATAAGATGCAAGGAAAGAGTTTTCAAAATAGATTCATGATAAGGGCAGTTTAGGATACATAATCAAATAAGGCACCTTCTTTTTCACATCATCAGCAATGTGAATTTTTTCATCATCTTACGAGCCTTGAAAGGTCATCATGTGACCTTTCTATAGCCATGGAGAGGGTACTTATACTCTACTATTTTAAACTAAAAAGAGCAATGCATCATATTTAAATAAAATAAAATAAAATAAAAAATATATAAAGCTACGGTATTTGCACACAATATCCCTGATTCATGGGTCAGGTTCCTCCAACTTGATTCATAGGTCAAGTTCCTTAGTATGAGCATTCTTTTGCATCTCAACATACTTGTTTTAGCTCTTAAGGCACACCTTAGAGTATTGTCCTCTGTTTTCCTTTTGTTTCTTAGCATCTTTGTTGAAATAGAACAGAAAAGATTTCGTTTTCCCATATATTTATTATTATTATTATTTTAGAACATTCACAGCATGTATTTTAAAGCATATTTCTTATGAATAAAGTATTTAAACATTTAATCATAATACATATAAAAATCTGCTCAACAAATTTATTACTATTCCAGTTAGCCATTTCCACCACAGTCCAAACAAAGCACACACACAACTTGTCAACAAAACATGCACACAAACACACAGAAAGACTATTACAATCGTTAACGCAAAGAACGCAAAGAATTCATTCTATATTTCCATGTGAATTGAGGGAGAGAAATTTCAACAAACACAGTCATTTTTAACCTTAAAGGACATGATTAAATCATTAGTACAATCTCTCACATGTTTAACCATTTGGTGCTCCACATAGTTTTCATCCTCTTTTATTGCACCACTAATCCATTTCAGCATTTGTCTTTGCCAGTATTACTCCATCCTTATCATTTCTTTGATGTCTTAACACTATGTTTCAATGTATTATTTGACTGCTTGAGCTATAGAGGATTTTTGTTTACTGACCTGATTATTCTTTGAATTTTACTACCAAGATTCCTTTTGCATACATTTTTGAACTGAAACTGAAATTTTATTATGTTTGTAAACCCTCCAGATCTATTGGATGGTAGAAATGTATATATTATGTGTTTTGAAAACATCATAAAGAAAATTACGAAGTGTTCTTGGTAACATTTGAAACAAATCAACCAAATTTACAACTATAATATCCCACCTATGTTTAATGTACTCAAATGTAGGACATTGCTGGAAAAAGCGATGATCATTTTCAATGTTATTTGTACCTTACAGACAGAATATTTGTTCTTTACAAGGAATTTTGAACTATCGACTTGTTTCAACTCTCAGATGATGAGATTCCATTCATGCTCTACTAATTGCACATCACAAATGATGATGAATAACATCAAATAAATAGTTTGCCTTTGAATTAAGCCCTCCTTGATTCTATTTAAATAAAAATGTTTTTTTCTTTTTACATTTTCCCAAAGTTTTTGAAATACTTGCTTGTTTCATCAATTTATGAACTTGCTAAGGATCAGAATAAAGAATGTACTCTTGAATATTCCATTTATTAAGTCATAGAACTTCTTCGTGAAACCATTCTTTATCTTAGATTTTCATCATCACTTTTCTGGAGTATTTATTCAATGAGAACTCAGACAGATTATGAGTGTATGCTATTTAGCGACAAATAGCTTTGGCTTGTAAGGCCATCATCTTTGGTTCAAGAATCATAATAGTATATTGTGTTTGTCTCTTCACTTTGAATTCATTGAGGATGAAAAGCTTCCAAATATTGTCTATTTGTTTGCTAGAGTAGGACCCTAGACAATGCACCCATAAAGAATAGTTGGTTGAACAATGACATGATAGAGTTGTTTTCAGATATTCCATTTATAATTGTAGAAGCATTCTTGGCCAAGATATTTGTAAGAGGTGGTTGTGTCCACATGTTCATTTCTTATAGTAAAATTGCATATCTTATTACATATGCCACAAGTCATAAGTTTAGTTTTTTGGACATTAACTTTCATTCTTGAATGCTGATAAAAGTCATCAAGGGTATTAAGGATTTGTTGTAATCCTTCTATTAAATTTGAAATCAAGACTATATAAAACAACGGATATGTTAACTACAGGGGACTAAAACAATGAGGTGTTAGCCTAGTGGGAAGACACTTGATTTGGATGCTCCAAGTCATGGGTTCAATTCCAATGAGCTATGCTGAGTTAAACCCAATGAGCTATGCTGAGTTATATAAAGTCCTAATTGGACTTATATATCTTACGGTGTACCTATGTTTCACTTATTTTGGGTTCCAATAGGGGACTATATTCTTTCTAATTTATAAATCTTTACATGGAGCAACCTTTTTTTCTCCATTTCTTTATCTAATTGCCTTTAAATTGTTTGTAGATTTTTAATATCAGGCAAAGACAAATTGGAATAGGTTACATTATGTTTGTCTGTCTGAAAGTAAGACCCCTAAAATAAATGTGATTTGCAAGAGATCTGAGCTGAAATGTAGTAAAATTTGTAGGAAAGTTGCGAGTTTGAATCACAGTTGAGGCATTGTTATGTTCTGTTTAAGTTCTTTAAGTTCTTTTAAAGCATCTGGTTATGTTCTTTTTAAGTTCTTTTAAAGCATCTCATTATATTCTTCTTAAGTTCTTTTAAAGCATCTCATTATGTTCTTCTAAAGTTCTTCTAAAGCAGCGTGTTGGCTATAGCAAAATTCAGGAAATGCAATGAAAGATTTTATTCGTAATATTGGAACTGTAACTGTTAAATACAGGTCAGGGATCAAAGTATTTTATTTAACTGGCATGACTAGTTAAGCATGCTAGTATTACATTTGTTTGAGTTATGTAACTTCAAATATTTAAAGTCAATTTATCATTCATAGATGCAAATGATCAAGACTTGAACATAAAGTCCATGCTTATTTTTTAAAATTTTCTGTTAATTTTACAAAAAGTTTATAAATAATATTACTATAATTTAAATTACATTACAGTATAAAGGTCCCTTATAAATGTGCCTTTTTTTCTATTTAATTGCTTGATTTCTTTTCCTTAACTACTAGATGTACACTGGTTCAAATGTCTACCTTGGTATCCTGCAATAAGCATCACCTTCAGTATGCCTATTAAAATGGATTTCTCTTCAAGAATTGTAACATGCTTACTATATCAAGGGGCATGGATAAGTGAATGATTATGTGAAAATATTTTAATTGAATAACATAGATACACAGGTTAACCATATTGACAGTTGTTCTTTTGATCGTCTTTTACAGTTTCAATGCATGAAATTTCAAATTATTCATCATATTAAAATGGAAATCCTTTTTGAAAAATTTACAAACAGCACCCGATGTTTCACGTTGGATTTACACAGAAGTGACATATTATGATTGGAATTAATAGGTGCTCAGCTGCAAAATTTCAATAACTGAAATTTTATTTTATTTTCACATGCATGTGGAAAACAGGACATAGCCAACCCCATTTTGTTGGGACAGGGCTAGGCTGATGATGATGTGGAAAACAGGATAACAAATTTTGTTTTATAATTATTTTTTTATTTACCCTTCTGGAAATCAATATTTGCATTTTTCATATTGTAGGTTAGGGATTTCCATATTTGCAAAACTGAAGATATTGGATACTATGCAGGCTATTTGGGTAATGCTTCTTTATAAAAAATTGTAGTCTTATTTTTATCAAGTTTGAATTAGTTTTAAACATGTTTTATTTTGCTTTGTCTGTTTGGTGAATTTAGTAAATTTGTACTTACAGGATCTTCCTTCATGCTTGGACGTTTTTTGACATCTGTTTTTTGGGGAATAGCAGCTGATAAATATGGTCGCAAACCAGTAATGATAATTTGCATTTTTGCTACGTCAGTGACCATGCCACTTCTTATGTTACTTACCTATGTTTTTCATAAAGATATTGTTATCATTTTTTGCTAGTTCTCTCATATTCTTTTTATTTGCTTTTTAAATGTTTGACATGCAGAGTTATATTTAACAGTTTCTTTGGCCTAAGCAAAAATTTTTGGATGGCCATGGTAACAAGATTTTTTCTGGGTCTTTTCAATGGGCTTCTTGGCCCCGTTAGGGTAAGTTTTTCTGGTATTTTCCATAAACATGTTTAATGTCATTGAGATGTAATGCCTACTAAAAGAATTGTGAGAATTATCCACGGGAAGAATATTTGCAACGGTATTAATTATAACATGAATGTTATAAATTGACATTGTTTAATAAGATATGATGACTAGGATAAAAGTTTGTCATTATTTTGCATTTTTTTGACGAGGTCATATGTTATGTTGCAGGCATATGCATCAGAAATATGTCGTGAGGAGCATCAAGCTTTTGGGTTATCAATTGTAAATTCATGGAAAAAACTCTAGATCATGATAAGCGCTTTGTTATTCAGTTAGCAGATATGTCCAACAACATCTAATGAGAGGAAACTACCGCTCCTTGCAGGTTGGAACAATGTGGGGTGTAGGATTGATTATCGGCCCTGCACTTGGAGGCTTTCTTGCTCAGGTGTGTTTAAAATTGACTGATAGTTGTAGCCTTCTAGTATTGTTGTATGTTAGTGCATCCTCAACCATTGACTCAGATCAATATTTATTTATATAGTACACAATCCTTTACATTGTAAATACATAGTTTAATCAATTCTCCATTTCCATTCCTACCTAGGATTGGAGCTTAAGGCTAGCAAGCATAGTTGAGATCATGGATGAATTTATGTCATTTACCATGCTAATTTTTTTGTTTGATTTTTTGACATTGCTGAGAGCTAGCCTGCAGAAAAGTTTCCAAGGATTTTCTCAGAGTCTTCCATATTTGGAAGGTGTTTTCTTTGTGTTCATGATTTAAATACTTCCATTATGTTATACAAAAGTGGTAGATTCTGAATAATGTTTTTTGTTTTGGCAATAATGCATGTATACTGATTGTTTATAGTTCGGTGGTGCACATACTCATACCAGTTGCATGATTCCAGGTTCCCATATTTTTTACCTTCCATTTCAATTACAATTATCTGCGGTGGAGTTTTGCTGGCTACATTTTGGCTCCCGGTAATTCCTTTTTTCAAACTTTTAAACAATTTATTTTTGTTATGATTTCTTGGACCGGCATGGCTGTCCTAGTATGGATGCCTGTGATGGCTTGTGTGAATTATAGCAGTAGAAATGACAGTGTTTACGCCAACATAATGAAATATAAAACAAAACAAGGTCTGTTGCAGCCAAACTTGAGAGCTGGCAAAATGCTCAATATTTAAAGCTAGTTACAATATCTTGCTTGCTTATCTATAATGGAGTTGGGACTTTTACGAGACTCTCTGGAATGTTCTTGAGTATCATACTTTTATATGATTTAACTTTGGTCTTGGAGGGTTGCATGAGCCCAGTTATGGTCTTCAACCAAGACATGCTATGTAGTCCTGGGAACTCATTACATCACATCAAATGAACTCTGCCACTTGCATGAGTAAAACACAAGCTCTAGGATAGCAGGATGCTTGCACCTGGCAGATGTCCTGCTGTGTCTCTATGTTAGCAACTAAAGCTGCAATTTGAACACCTCAAGCCATGAGGTTTTATGATACAAGGCTGAAATATACAAAATGAGTAATGACCCTAGCCACTCTGCTGAAAAATAGAAGTTAAAAGGGAATCCCATCACTTCTCAATGTTGTCTCTCAATAATTTGTTATACTAGCAGTATGCCTTGCAGTGGATGTTTACGTGTATCCTTAACGTAATCCATTTGCACACAATTCTCAAAAAAGTAAGTGTCCTATGTTTACGTGTGAGCAATGATGTCACAAGGCAACTACGTCACAAATGGTGAACTGTACACTGATAGCATGATTCAGATATATTTGTATGAGGATCAAAGTTGAGGAAGCAATAAAAATAGAGAGGCTTTTGTTCCCTAGAACATTAGAGCTATAAGCATCGACTAAGCCCCCTTTGGGGGTGATGCACAATTACTACTGGGATGACAAAGGTAGGTTCAAATTGCGTGTAAGGTGTGGCTTTTAGAATAGATGAGTAAATAGTTGTCAGAAGATGTGAAAATCGATTGGAAATTTATAAAATTTGGAGCTGTGTATACATCCTCTATTTCAGTAATAGATTGACTGCCATGTCCAGTGATTGCACTCCATAAAGAAAGAGGAGGTAGAGAGAGAAACTTTCCTTCTTCTCGATATAGAGAGAGGATCCAGTTTTTAGTTTTTCTCTTTCCTTTCTTTATAGAATTAACTGTTGCAAGTTAATTTTTTGGTGAGAGAACTCCGTGATTTGGCACAAAGATTGACCAAGGCAAGGTCAGAGGATGAGCCTTAGGCTAAGGTGGAGGATTATAACCTCCATGTTTTGGGCTAGTTTTGGGACCCCAAGTTTTTGTGAGATGCCAATATTTTTAACGGTAAGTGGTGGTCAGTAAGTGTTTTAGAGACTAAGGAACCATGTCGGATTGGAATTACTGGGTGAGAGATATCACCAAATCTATCCATTTCTTGACAGTCATGTTTTTCCTCATTTTCTTTGAATCTGGTTCTACCGTATTTTCATAAAAAATAGAACTATCTCCTAATGCAAAATCAGGTACCAAGAATGAGAATGTCATCTCCTCTAAATATTGTAGCTAGGTAGATTCGACTCTCTTGTTCCAAAAAATAAAACAATGTAGGTTTGTCTCAAATTTACGAATGTACATTTAGACTCTCTCATTTATATGAGATTAGAAGCCTAAGATTCATCCCTTTTGATACATCTCTATTTTTTGGGTACTTTTGAATTCATATTTCATGCTGAAATATAGCATATACTGTCTAGGAAATGCAAGAATACAGAACAAGACATTTTAAGAAAAAATCTTAACATTCGTGTCTTAATTCATGTTTAAAATGCATTTTGTATGTTCCTGCATTCTTATATCCAGAGATCTGTGCATCAGGATTAAAGGTTTAGAACGACAACACCTTAACCTTTCTTGGTTTTTTGCTAACCCTAAAAATACCTAAGCATCTGTTATTTTTAATCATTACATGAATGTTAGATGATTTTTCTTGAAAATATGATTGTTATTTGATATATGGTTGTTATTTGAAAGCCAAAGATAATTGATTGTTGTTTCTACTTTAGGAAACAATTCATAAGCATTCCTTGCAAAATGAAGAACAATACAAGGGTTATGATGTAGAACATGGTAGAGAAAAAGATTCTGCTAATGGAGAAAGTGAACACTCATTGTTAAAGAATTGGGCTGCAATAGCTTCGATTATTATTTATTGTGTTTTTGCTCTGCATGATATTGCATATTCAGAGGTATGATCATGGTTGTTTTTTTCCCATGATTAGAGTACTACATATGTCTTGTTAGTTTCCACTTTGGAACATATTATTGTTAAGGCACGTCTGAAATAGCTCTATATATGCAGATTTTTGATCTCTGGACTGTAAGCCCAGAGAAATATGGGGGCTTGAATTACACAACTAGTGATGTTGGGGTAATATTGTCGATCACAGGTATTTTATACACAGATTTCTATCATGAAGGAAATGTTAACTTCTTCTGTAACTTTTGAATTATAGAATTATCTTCTGGATATTTAATTGTATTCATTTCAATACTCTTTGCAATTGTGTTTAATTGTCAACTTAATATAGGCCTCGTTTTCTTTTTTGCCAATTACAGCTGCACTAGCTGAAGAACGTATAGTTGGTCCTTCAACACCCTGGAAAATATTTATTGTTAGATTGTTATTTTCAAAGTCCTTTTTCTCCCCTTTTTCAGTAGTTGTTGAACCAAGAAATTCTCATGTTGAATGATTATGATGATTTTGCTATGGAATATGGTCTACACGTGCATGCATTCCCACATTTTTAGGATTGGTCAAATTATCCTACATGTCTAAGGGAAATAAAAAATTTCATTATTTTCTGTTTTAAGTTGCACCAGTATTTTAATGTTAAAACTGTTCAATCTTTAGCAGAGTCTGAATACTAACAAAGTCTAACCAACTGAATTTTGAAGGTGTTGGGCTTCTTGTATGCCAGCTTCTATTTTTTGCACCATTTGCCAATTTTGCTGGGGCCATCCTCACTACACGCATTCCAATAGTATGTCCCCTTTGGATGTCATATACTATGATCTACTGAACAATTGATAATTGGTGTTTGATTCTCTTTAGATAATCAATTGTAAGTATTTTATTCATTGGTATGCAGGTGATTGGTATACCGGTATTGGTTTTGCATCCATTTATAGCCATGCTATCAGGTGTATTGCGTTGGATTGCAATCAATTGTGCCTCACTGATTAAGAACGTACTAGCGGTGTGTATTCATGTGCATTTACTCTATTTTAAAAATATTCTTGTTTTCTGCTTTAATTAGCTCCTAATTAGTATGCACATGTATTTGTGTACTGAACTAATCATATTTATTTAAAATAGAGCAGAGGGATTTTCATAAAAGAAATGATATTACGTATTCTCATTGGAAACAAGGCACTTTATACAATATTCTATGCATGATAGCACTAGCTTTATGAAACTAGGTTATAAAAATTGTTCTGTGGGTTTTATAATCAGAAAAGATTCATCTTCAGTCTCATAGATACGAGCTGTCTGAATATTGTTATGTTTAAGCATTATACTGAGCCGTCTTTTACTTGTTTGTTCATCAATTATTCCTTGATGAAACTGTCAATATGATATTTCTTATTATTTCCACTGTTAAGCACACCTTGAGTTATGCCCATAGCAAAACAAAAGATATTTTCTGAAGACATTGCATCTCTCTATTGATTTCATGTCCACTTCTGTAAACTGTGATACTGTATTAACCATTGATTGACAAATATATGGACACTCCCCATCAGGCTCTATGTAATTGCTAATGCAGATTCATTCTTAATGTCTCAGGATTGGTTCAGCTACCATCTTTCCTTTTGTTGAACATGCACATTGGTCAATCTCATTATTCCACCAGTTTAGTCTATATTTTAAGTTGGTGAATAGTGTGCTATGATGCAATGTTGCATCTCATACAGTTTCTTCTATGTGAGTTTAACCAAGTTTTGATGTAGTACCATGCAATTCTTTGCATGCTTGAGAAATAGGATTCTGTTACTAGCAACCAGAATAGCATCATGAGCAATTAGCCAGTTATGCAATGTAGAAAAATGGTTTCTATATGCCCTGAATCATATTCCAAGTTTTTTGTATGTATTGAAAAAAAAAATATAAATTGGACCAAAAACTAGGAATAAAAGAGGCTAAAATTACAAGATTAGAAATAGGACAAAAAATAGAAGATAGACACTTGTACATATTATTGCTGCTACATAACTAATTTATGAATCCTTTTGTTTGCTGCTTGCAAATTAAACATGCAATATGCAAACAATGTTAAAATAGTAATAAATTCTATTATGAAACATGTTGACTACATGAAATCTAGGAAGCACAGAGCCTATTACTTTATAAATTGTTTCTGACAACAAGATTTAAATAGGTGCATGACGGTTCTGTAACAGATAATGGAGTAGACGTCTCATTCAAATAATCAAATTTGATACTTTTAATGAAATCCCCATTAAAGAGCAGCTGCGATGCTTGTTAATTGCTTATCCCTACAGAACTCTTTTATTAGCATTTAACAAGCGATTACTATTTTATGGGCTGTTATTTATCATAGTTTATAGCTTTATATATTTAATCTTCACCTAGATTTAGAAAATCTCATTTGTGATTTTAATTGAGCAGAGGGCTCATGTTGACAATATACTTGCTACCTTTAAAACATTATTCAATAATTTTTATTTTCCTTTAAAGGAAACATTGAATGTAGATTGAATCGATATATCAATAGATTAAATGCCTAATTGCCTAAAGTTAGGTGCTGTATGTTTTCATCTTGGAAAGGTATACCTTGTTTTGACATGATAATGTGAATTTATAATGTCACTAAACTAGGTGGCAACTTGCACTGGAACATACCTTTTGCTGAACAATTCTGTGGTATGATTTCTTAAAACTTTGTTTTAATCCCATTAAAACTCTTCTTTAACATGTGTTTTCACTTTTGTGCTGGACATGGTGGCATAGGTTTTGTTACCTGATGAAACTTACATCATCAATAAATTTTGCAGCCTCAATCCCAGAGAGGAATTGCAAATGGAGTAGCTTTGACTGGAATGTCATTTTTCAAAGCAATAGGACCTACAGCTGGTGGTTCTTTGTAAGTATCTAAAGCACTATAACTTTGCTATAATTTTATACAGGAGACTAACAGTCTGACAATAATTAGTTATTGGTTATGTAATCTATTAATTATGATAATCTGAATATTTTTACTTCTACGTCGGGATTAATTTATGTTTTATTATTATCCGGTATTTATTTGTTTGTTGAATAAAATTAATAGTATATATACTTGATGTCTTGTCAACCCTTTTTATCATCAATCTGGGGATGGAGGAGTGAGAGTTTACATCCTTTTAGAGTTACAAACAGGATGCTTTTCTAGCAGGTTTCTCTCAGACAGCCTAATCCTTTTCTGACAATGTTAATTCCATGCCTCTCTTTTAAACAAAATAATATTTTATGAGAAATGTAAATCCTAATTTAATCTAGCCAATAGTTGCCACAAGTAGAGCTTGAGCCTCCAACTTGCAATTTGTTAGATGGACATGCAACCAAGTATGCTATAAGACCATTGGCACATGCCTCTTGTTTGTCCCAAAAAAAAGAAAAACTCAACTTCCTAGGTTATAGCGACTACCGTATCTACTCAGTAGAGATAATAATGTGATGCCAGCGAATAGTTTTACATGTTAACTAATTGTTTTAGGCATTCCACTGTGCCGATGAACTGTCAGCATACCTTCTGCTTTGCATGATATGGATGTGTGGCAATAACTATGTTGATCTGTTTCAAATTGCAGAAACTAGCCCTTTACCGTTTTTTATGTTTCACTGTATATTTGTTCAAAGCATCTTTAGATATGCCTTCAAGGTATCTTTTTATCCTCCACGAGAATGGGAATTCTTATTTCTGCAGGGCTTGGGTCACAAAATTCAAACAGAAAATTCACATGCATATACACGAAGCAGTATTATTCTTTCAGTTAACTCCTTTTTAATTTTTGTTGATCCTCACCTTCACTAAAATTACAAGCCACTATAAGAGTATAGTTTTTGTTTTCTTTTCCCTAGAAAATCTCAAAATTGCACTTCCTCTAAAACAGCAGTACCGAAAGTCTTCTTTTTTGTTTATCTCCACTATGCTAGCACCATATCCTTTGCTAGTTATACCAAAAGTTTTGTGCAAAGCAAGTTTGTCACACCAAAAAATAAAATAAAATAAAAGCAAAAACCCACCGCTAATTTGATTTACTCAGAAATGTGCTCACAAATAATCAATGCAGTAAAATATGTCTTAGTCTTTCTCTTTCCTAACTATAGAAAGTACCTGTGTCCATGACATCTTTCCTCAACAAATGAGAAAATCTCTTATTGGGATCTTGTCGTTAAGGCACTTGATCAAAAAGATATAGACTCATGGTGTATTACTTGTTATACGTTATCTCTTTCCAAGCTTTGTGAAGCTCATCCCAATTAACAGTGTGCAATGACGCTAGGAAATATTCTCTTTATCCATTCAACCCAGTCAATTATGGTTTTAGGTGTTTCAAAAATATGAGACCATGTACAACACAGAGATTTCCAGTGGTAAGCAGATGAGCTAAAGTTTACCAGCTTGTGATAATGTTTTAGCTTCCTAACAAATTTTGCAAGGACTTCTTCCGACATTTGCTTATCTATCTACTAGGGCCTAATGAAATACCCAAGCACTTTGTTGGAAGGTATCAACGGAGTAGCCCAAAAGTTTGCTATATTCTTGTCTCAGAAATCCGAAGGCAGTATAATTTAACTCTTGTTCATATTTGTAATTATCCTCAGAGAAATTTGGTAACACTTTCTTAATTTTAAACAGAATACATTTCAGAAAAATAAGTGTTTCATCATGAACTGTGAGTTGGTAAAGTCTAAGCGTCCAAAAGGCAAGCCTTTTATATCACCATTATTTCTCAAAGATTTTAGATAAGAGCCTACATCTTCTGTTTGCAAGGATAAATCATCATCATCATCTTTGCCTTGTCTCAACAACATGGATGGCTACATGAGTTCTTTCATCATTCAACTTTATCAAGAGCTAAAGCTTGATCTAATTGCAATCTTATTATTTCTTCTTTAACTGTTTCTTTCTATCTCTTTTTTTGGTCTTCCTCTCAATGGGTTTCTAGGAACTGTGAGGCAGCAATCTTTTTTGAGAGGTTCATCATCTCATCTTCTTTGAACGTTACCAAATCATATAAGACACCATTCCTGCAGCTTATCTGTAACAGAAGCCATTGCAACTCTTCTTCTAACACATTGCATAAGACAAAATAGAATCTCCTTGGACGAGTTCATCCTATACTCAAAAGTCACCATATTTTTGCTGGTCTTCAGAATTGAACACTAGAGGCTTGGAAACTCTAAATTGCAGCTTCTTGATCCAATCAGCTGTAAATCACAAATGTTTTAGAACAACACATTAGAGTTCTACATTTTTGCAAATCAAGTATTCATGTGCAGATTTTTCCTAAAACACAGCAGGTATACATTTAATCCTTCTTTCCACAAGATCCATATTCCTTCGTTAAAATCAATGATGCTCAATGGCACAATCAGCATTCTAGAACAACTTGTTAATGATAATAGTAATCTAAGTCTCTAATGTTTTTGTTTAGTGGAGGCTTATAAAATTCAATTTCTTAAACATCGCCAATGCCGGATAATGTCATAGCGTGTGAGGCTTTTGCAAGGTCTTATGCTCCAGCTGAAGATCGATCTGCATTCCTATGTAGAGGATGAGTGTCCTCCATGCTGTTAGTTAGTACCTCTTTGTAGCTCAATTGAGATTCAAATTGCAAAACTTCGATATACTTATATTTTCACCACTTCCTTAAGTTAGATCCTTTCATTTGCATTTCGAAAATTTCAAATCCACATCTAGAGTCTCTCCGACTTATCAACCGATTTTCAGATCAAAACAATGACATTTCCAGAAGATTCCTTTATTTGCAAATCGAAATGCTAAATTATGTCTTTGTGAGACCACAAAGGGTCTATAGGATATAAAATTTGGAAAAATGGCTTACAATGCCAACCATCACCACCATTATCATACTTGCTTTTATCCCATCAACATGGGTTAACTCATTGGGGCAGGTAGATAATTGAACAATAATTCATATGTTCAGTTATCTCCTAAAAACATGGGTAAACCCATTAGGGCAGGTGGATAATTGAACAATAATTTATAAGGTCACCTATCTCATTGATGGGGGTTGTTGGAACCCCAAATTAATTGTAGTTGTAGTAGTATGTGTTGTAGTTGTAGTAGTATGTGTAGTAGTATATGTGTACCCCAAGATATATAGTCCAGTTAGAACTTTATTCACAGAATTGAATCTAACTTGTTGCTTTCAAATCTAACTTGTTGCTTTCAAATCAAGAGTCTTACCACTAACACTTTTGTTTACCTATCTCCTTATGCCTATCTCCTTATGCTCTTGAATGGACATTTTTACTGTACCACCAGGTAACACATATCTTAGCTATCTTAACATAGCTATTAGCTATTGGAATTGAACTTATAGCTTGTACAGTCTCAAACTACATGCTCTAACTAATTCTGCTATTGGAAAAGATAAAGAGTAATTCCTCTACAATTGACGATATAGAATCAAAACATTGGGTTGTGTCCTGACATTAGATAATTGAAAATTCCATGGTTTGATACTTCGATCCATGCTTCTGATGTTCTCATTCGATATATTGTTTCTCTTGTTCGTATCCATTGTTTCATGTGCAGCTGGAACCTACAATTTTGCTCGACATCTCTCCCCCGAACACCCCACAATTTTTTCCCTTTTAATGTATCTTAAATCTATCTGATGGAATTTTGTATATTCTTTAGAATTTGATTAATGTAATTATGATTTTTTTTTTAAAATAACGAAGTGATGTAATGAGAAGACAAAGACTTTAGTTTTAGTTTTAAATGGAAGATGGCTGAAGATGAGTTATTTAGTAGGTAAGCACTGTTTATATGCTCATGTAATGGGCTCTTCATCATATTCATTGGTTGCTTTCGAAGATCCTGGTAAATTCTTGGTTGTACTCCAACACTAAAGTTTGCTATTGATAAACTACTTGTGAAAAAAATTAATAACCATGATAGCCCAACTTTCCCTCCAAGAAGTTTTGTTGCAACTGTTGTTTCAAGTTCATTGAGATTTGCTGCTTCAACTATCTCTGTTTTTTTAAATGTTTTTGGGACACAGCCTCAACTATAGCTTGAATATAGAATATATTGGCCAACTAATGTTTTACAGTTGTGTTTTAAGGTTTAATTTCTCTGACAATATGTTTTATCCTTTGTAGGTTTGCATGGGCAGAGAAGCGCCAACATGCTTTTTTTCTTCCAGGTACATTGTGTCTTGATTGGCTTGTCTTCTGTCAGATAAATTTTAAAATGATTTAAAACAGCAGATTTATATTTGACTCACATGATCTATTTTCTTTCCAGTATTATTAGAATTTTAATTGTAAATGGCAGATTTTGTTTTATTGTTGATCTAGCCCAAAGAAATTGCGCGAGCATAACATTGAGACAACACAAATGAAAGCAAGATTTCTAATTGATGCAAACCTCAATTTTAACATTATGCCTAACTCAATAATTTATACTGTTTGGTTTGCCCCTGTAAACATCAAATTTATCTTAGGTTCATCAAATCTTCGAGAGGATCATGATTTCTTTAATTTATTTTATAGGTACGGTACACGTGTTAAAACTCATGCCATTCTATGTACTAATGTAGTGTTATAATCAACAAAATAACCTTACCAAGCGTATGGGTAATGATACGGAAGAAGGAACGTGTTATGATCAAACCATCAAGTTTTCTTGTTTGCTTCATGGCAATGCTCTAGTAGTAGCGGTCTACTGCCTCAGCATCCGGATGTCAAACATTCAAATACTAGGAATGGCGTCTGTGATCGCCAAGTAACATGGCGAGTTCTTATGGGGATAAGTCGGCTAAATTTAAAAAAGTAATCAGTTAAGCTCATTCACCTATCGGTGACGGTGAGCTCATTTACCCTACCGTAAGCGTGATTTCTAAAATTATTCAAAGGTATTTGCAATTGACCTCATGCATGAGATCCATTGTTTCACCACAATCCGCATCCAAGTTTGAAATATCCATGCAGCATGATTTGAAATGTAAACGACGGCCATCAAATCTCGTAGCAAGTATGCACAAACGAACCATTCAACTGCCAAAGTTCAGCTAAAACCATCATGAGGCCATCCCGAGCTGGGGATGCGTTTTGTTACGAGGAGCTGTGTTGGACAGCTCATCTGGCCCATAAATTCAAGAACTCATCCATGTCACTGGCATGAATGTCAACAGATCGTAGCCTAATGGGTCATGAATTGCTGCTCATGGCTTAGGATGCCAACAGATAAGTTCCCATGATATTATATGCCAAGGCACCATAAACTGTTGCGTATGGCTTTATATTCTAACCAGTCGCGAACCATTGTCCATTGTTAGATTTTGCATCCCAATATGAAACCCAATGATGTCTGGGTTTCTAGAATTCCTTAAGACTTGCAGGTCCTCCCTTCCCAACCTAAAAACCCTTGCATTGGTGGAAAGAGGTGGAGAGTGCACATCACTCGTAGTTCTAGAATTGAAGTAGTTCAGGGATTCTTCCATACGACTTCAGCTTTGTTTCTTTCTGACGTCATTTTTAGACAGATCTATCATGCTATTTTGTTGTTTCAATTAATCATTTCACGCCGGTCCAACAAGTTTGTACCGTAACCTGTTGCAAGACACCAGAGTGCTACCCTGCTTAGGAAGCACACGATAAAATAACTTACAAACAAATCACGTCACTTGCAAATACCTTTGAATAATTTATTCCTCAAGCGTAACCTAGAGAACACACCGAAATATCATGCTTCCTATGAAGCACACGATAAAATAACTTACAAACAAATCACGTCAATTGCAGATACCTTTGAATAATTTATTCCTCAAGCGTAACCTAGAGAACACACGGAAATATCATGCTTCCTATGAAGCACACGATAAAATAACTTAGAAACAAATCACGTCAATTGCAAATACCTTTGAATAATTTATTCCTCAAGCGAACCTAGAGAACACACGGAAGCGAAACTCTGAAGCTGTCAATCTTATTTTGTAATTCTTAACGAAAACGCTTTGTGAAAATTTGAGTGGAAGTTGAATCGCAAAGAATTCAATAAAAAATTTCAGAATTTAAGCACTTGACATTTTTGTAACATTATATTAGCTATTAGCAGAACCTTGACAATCAAGATTGCTGTGTTGAATCGTTAGAAAAAGAACTGCTTTAAGGTTATAAGAAGATTATCTTTACTTAAATGTGTTAAACATATTAGATCTTTCTAAGAAAAAGCTGTTGCTCATGTTAAGTTTCAGTTTATGTTTTTGAATCTGGCTTCTTATAACGTATTTGCCCGTGACTTTTGTTTAACTCTCTTTTTATATTTCTTCTGTGAATTTTTATTCTAACCTAGAACATTTCGCTTCATTGCATTTGCCCGTGACTTTTGTTTAACTCTCTTTTTATATTTCTTCTGTGAATTTTTATTCTAACCTAGAACATTTCGCTTCATTGCAGGAAGCCACATGGTATTTTTCATGTTAAACGTTGTAGCTTTTGTAACAATTCTTCTGACTTTTGAGCCGTTTCTACCACGGTCAACAAATGAACCTTTGTCAAAGCAAGATCAAGTTGCACGTACGGAGCAAAATGAATGAATCAAGTGATTGGAAATCTTATTTCTAAATTTCGTTGTATTCTGTAATCGAAAAGTTGTCCTTTTTATAATATATTTTCAAAATTCAGAAATTTTGCAAGGCTTTTTCTCCCATTCGAACAATTTCCTTCATATTTTGTTTAAAAACCAACGTTTTTTTTTGTGCCGATTAACATGTACCACCAGATATCCTGTTGGATATGATGTGTAAAATGCAACCTATAATCATAGCGCAAAGCAACCATAAAACTTTACGACGACCTATCAAACACAACAGAGAGATGTCGTTCGACTGCACCACGTACACGTAAAACCTAATCATCTTTCTCTCACGTTTATGAATCAACTTCCAAGTCCCCATCTTGAATTAAAATATGGAATGAACGGACGATCACCGAAATGGCATTTATTACCAACAATGTATCCTGCAGAGCTCGTGGATGGATTGAGACCGGATGGTTTAAAAGATTGCTTGACAGCAATTTGGAACACGATGTTCCACGTTCTTAAAGAAGTCAAATGCAACTGTCATAGTTAATTACAATCTGAATGAAATTGTATTCGTACTTGTAAATAAAATTAAAAATTGCATGACCTTAGAAATCTTGCATTCTCGCAACGGTCCCTAATACAAGAACCAAACTGTCCCGTACCGTGAAAATTGGTTTATAAAGCATTGGTCCTGCCAGATACTCTATAATACGGGAACGGACATGATCAAGCATGATTGCCAAAGCAGATCCGACCCTGCGTGAAATTCAGTGCTTGAATCAATAGAATGCTTAAAAGAATTGTAAAACATGGGATTCAGTGCTTGAATCAATAGAATGCTTAAAAGAATTGTAAAACATGGGAGGCAGCTCATAAACTGCTGCAAACCTATCAAAGACCAACAAAGAGGCGTGAAGCAATCAAAGCTCCAAAACGGACAGCAGACCACTAACCAGCGGCGTCTGATGTATTTTTAGTAAACAATTTAAACAGTACATCCTCCAGCTCCTCTGGAGTGTATCTTACAAGTTTTGCCTCGTTACCTTGCTGTTCCAACAGATGCCCGTAATTCCCAGTATAATTCCTGTAAGCAGAAATCATGAGTTGCGAAATTTTGACAAAGGTGCCGTCTCGGAATTCATCATCAGTGATGACCCAATTTTTATGCGTGGCATAGGTCCTATCAAAGGCCGAATAGAATGCCCGGAGCCTCTGCTTGAACAGGTCCTTGGATCCTCCCTTCCCTGTACTCCCCGAGCTCAGTCCCTCTGTGCTGAGATTCGTCAATAAGCTTCCCCACACATCCTTCTGATACGCCAGCACATGCTGGTTCACCAGTCTCTTCCTCTGCTTCAGCCACTGCTCACCCAAAACTTCGCCCAGCTTGCTGTCTCTGCATCTCTTGAACAAGTACCAGTAATTATTCATCAGAAACAAGTGCGCTAATCCGGAATTGTTATACCGCTTGGCCCTGTTCTCCAAACCGGACTCCAAGGCCCCAAAAACCTTAGCAGTGGCCTCAGAAAGATCATTCCTTTTCCGACTGTTAAGAACCTGCTGCATCAGCTCGCCATACTCGGACACCATGAACAGAAGATAATTAAGAACATAACTGGTAAGTTTGGGCACGCTGCCATCAGCAGGGAGCCCAGAATCGTGCTCAACATGTTTGCAAACCTCCTCCAAAACCTCAACACAGCTCTGCGACAAATTCTCCCTCAAGTCATGAATCCGGACCACGCATTCGGCGCAGCCGGCGCCGCTGAACAGAGATTCCATCTCAGGTTCCAGCAGCTGGAGCTCCTCGATCATATCCAGGAGCTTGAAAAGCTTCTGGGGCTCCCGGCTGCTCGCGGCCACGGCGTGCCCGAAGGCTAGCAGGGCCGCGAGGCCGCTGCCGAGCGCTAATTTCCCAAAACACTCGCTCCACCGCTCCTCCCCGAGATCCCCAAACAACTCCTCGCACAAGCGCCGCTCGGACGCGAGCAGGACCCGGACGGTCTTCCGGAGGACGAAAACCCAGTCCGCCACATAGCCCTCCAACTCCTGCCACTCCAGCTCGTCAATCCGCGCCGCGGACTTGAACTGCAGGTACAGCGGATTCATGGTCCGGAAGCAGTCGCGGAGGCACTTGATCCGGGCCGACCGGAACGTCTTCAGACACGGCTCAGGCGGGAGCCTGCCGGCGACGCGCCGAATCATGTCCAGGGCCTCGGCATTCATGGTGGCCGCGGGCTGCTCCTCGTCGTCGGCGCGGCGGAGATCCACGACGCGTCCGCCGCGCTGGACGAGGGCGCCGAGGGCGTACGCGAGGCCGTCGGCGGCGCGGAGAAGGAGCTCGGATCCGGAGCTGAGGAAGCCGCCGGGCTCCAGCTCCAGGTTCTGGAGGCCCTGCTGGAGCCGCTGAAGAGCCTTGCGAGCGGCGGCCGACGGTGGCAGGGACAGGGACGACGACGACGACGACGACGACGACTCGGTGCCGGCGGCGACGTAGGACTCGGCGGCGGCGAGGAGCGCCTCCACCATGCGGGGATGCGTGCTGCGGATGGCGTCCATGAGGGACTCCAGGTCGTCGAGCGCGGCGACGTAGGCCGCCGGGTCCGCGCCGGGGTCGCCCGAGAGCACCGACTCGGCGTCGCGGATGGCCTGCGCGGCGCCCAGCACTCGGTGCGCGGGCTCGAGCGCCGCGTCGGCGCCGCGGTCGAGCGCCTGCGCGCGGCGCAGCTTCTCCATGAGCGGCGCCACGCCGGTGCGCAGCTCCTGCACCTGCGTCCGCACGCGCTCCAGGGCCCGGCCGCTCCGCTGCAGCGACTCGTCCACGGACTTGGCGTCCGCCAGCGTCCGCGCCAGCTCCTCGCGCGCGGCCGCGATCTGCTCCATCACAGCCATCCCGTGGCTGTCGCTAAGATCATGTCAAACCCGAAAATCCTCTACTCCTCTTGTGCTGTGCTCCTGCTGGGGACACACGTTCCTGGAAACATTCAACGCCTCCGTGTGGGGCTTTTACGCGCCGACCGCGGTTGCGGTTGCTGTTGCTGCCGTCCGCGTAAAAGAAAGAGAGATTCGTCGAAAGCTCATTGGGTGTTTTCGCTTGCGTTCTGCTGGGACTAACAAATTCGGGTTTTGTCTGATCAAACTGGTTTTGCAATTGCAGCACGGGTCTTCTTCTTCTTCTTCTTGATGTTCTTGTTTGTTGGCCGAGTCAAAGGGCCGCCGGCAGCCAGGCAGCCAGGTAGGCACGCAGCTTTCACCAAAACAGATGCTGCTGCTGCGATGTGGTCAGTTTTTGAAGATTGGAATTGGATAATCTGCATAGGCCGCAAAACTTGCTCAATCTGGAAAAGCCACTGGCATGGCATGTTGGACTTGCAAATGAGTTGGTCACAGTACAGGCAGGCATGATTCGTATCATGTCCCAATTGACTGGATAGCCTCCTCCTCCTCCCGCTCTTCCAATGATTTGTTTGTAGGATCATTACGCTAATCTGTTGAGTCGTTGGCATAATTACGTCGTTAAGACAGGTAGACATCTTTTTTTCCTATTTCTTTGTTGATAAAGGGCTTTTCCTCCCGTTATTTCGCTCGCCCATTGAAATTCGGAAAGTAGCCTATCGTATATCCACGCGTCGGTTTTCTATAAATTGAAAATTAAAGCCTCGGCGTTTCCATTATTACGTTGAGCTTATCGTAAATGTCGCGGCTACGTTACTCTACATGTTGGAGGCTGTTGTAACGCCCGAAATCTTTCGTTAAAGACTTTAAACACCAAATAGTAAGTTTCTGCCGGTTTCTAAAAATACAGCTATAGATGACTTGGAACCGAACCTAAATAGGGATGAAAAAAGCTTTCGCTTTTCTTTTACTTTCCAGTTTTATGGGTTTCCTTTCCCAAGCTATTTTAGCTAAACTTTTATTTCCTTTTTCCATTTCAACTACATCGGAAACTTATCCCCTCTATATCTTAGACTCAACCATTAAAGAGTATCTAAACTCTAAAGTATGAAGGAAATATGACAATGAAGTGTTCACTTAATGGTAAGATTCTTGATTTGAAAACTCCATAGGTTTGATTTTGGTGGGCAATGCTGAGTTATAAAATTCTAATTGAACACCCAATGTAACTTATGAAGTAGGCATAAGATGATTTGATAATAATTTTTTATTGTTTACTACTTATGTGATACCTTTGAACTTATACTATAATTGGGTCTTTAGGTGTCATGTATCTCAATATAACTTATTAGAATTACACAAGTGACTTACATATGTCAAGCTACATGTTTTAATCAATTAAGCTATCTTTTGGTTGGTTAGAGCATGCAACTTGTGGTTTGCAAGTCATAAGCTTAATTTTGGTTGAGAGGCCAACTCATTTGGCATGATGCTCGGTGGGAGGAGAGTGAAGTTTGTTGCCACCACCACGTCAAATCCCACTAAATGGGAAAAAAACAAAACCCTCACCACCACATTTGACCCCACCAAATGGGAAACCCATGCTTTGGTTCTCGCTCAATTGCTTTGATACTAAGAAATTGAACAAGGAAGAATCGTATAGTTTTTGCCCTTCGAACAACATAGACTGTGATGGCTTCTCATCCATAATGATACTGCTCTTCGCCTATTCCTTCCTAAAGATTGCTAGGGTTTCCAAGATTCGAAGCATTAACACTCTACAAAATGCTACCATTGTCCTTTACAAAAACCACTATACGTGGTTGTGGCTCTGGTTGCATTTGTGTCTACAGCAAACGTTGAGGTTGAAGCTCCAATTGCGTCTGCCCCTGTAGTGAACGTTGATGCTGAAGATGAGGTTGAGGTAAAACTAACACTGAAACCCCATTTTGCTCTCTGTTTTTCTTAGCTTTCAATGTATTGATTTTTTGTTTAGCAAAGATGTAACACCTCTTTCAACTGTATGTCATGTAAATTTGTTTATGCCAGGCAGAAAATCTTATTAATTCAACGTTGAATCCTTTGTATTTAGAACAAAGTATCAATGTGTTTATGGTAATTAGTCCTTTTTATTTAGAACAAAGTATGGGTGTGTTTATGGTAATTAATCCTTTTTATTTAGAACAAAGTATGGATGTGTTTATAGTATCACATTGTTAGGAATGTGAATCCTCTCTAGAGGAAGTTGCTTTGGATATCTTTCACAAATTTGTCATTGCTTTGTGATGAGTGGCGAGGTACCCCTACACTCAACCATACGAATACGAGTGTTCTCACGCACGATCCAGTCGAACTCCGTAGACGGATTAGTTATGGCACCTAGACAGTTATCCTTAGGTCGTAGTTCGTTGTCTTCCCACCTTGACTAGTATTATATTTGTCACGTATGGTTTAGTCCAGAGTGAGGTGTATGATGTGTTCCTAATCTAATGCTACTCCATAAGGCAATAGAAAGAGAATATTAACTAAGCTAAGCTAGGGGAGAAAGGGTAAGAGAATCTAATCTAGCCTAAGTGCGATGAGCATCCGTTCCTTGATCATCCGTACACATCTTGGACTTTGTGCACGACTACCACTGGGATTACGAAGCGTAGATCCTAGGTACGCCACTGGGTTACCAAGTAGTCACACTTTAATGCTCGTAATCAAGTCGTACTCATTCTGCGTCTGATGAGACGTGATATCGCATGCATCACGATATCACGGCCGTCGTAATATCGCATCGTCCACTGCGATATCGCATACGCGATATCGCGGTCCGCCGCCAAATCTATAAATAAGAGGCGGCACTCCCCTCATTTCCCATCCTAGGCTAGAAGTAGCGAAGCTTTGGCGGATTGATCACCCTAGAGATAGAATATTTTCCATGTGCCCGCAGTAGGAGTCCCCAAGTGAACGGTTCTTTATTTGAGCAGCTTTGTACTTGAACGTAAGTTGTGTACGGCAATAAAGACAAGCTTTGTGGATAAACCTTGCAGTGCATGGAATAGGTTTATTATTTGTTATTTCTTACATGTTATTTATTACTTGTTGTTAGCGCGGCATGAGTACGACTTGGTTACGAGCATTGACGAATGTGTACAGCTAACCAAGGAATCGGCTACTCGTTGCGATTAGATTCTCTCCCCCTTATCTCCTAGAACGTGGGACGAGTATGACTTGATTATGAGCATCTACGGATGTGTACGGCTAGTCAAGGAATCGGCTGCTCGTCACACTTAGGCTAGTTAGGTGCCTCAGTACGACCACTTCGAGCACGTGCATTACGTGTGGTGATCCCAGTAACAATTAGCGTTTGGTAGCCACAGTTGCATAGTTCAGGGTGTGTACGGTAAGTGGGAATGGATGCTGA
>MNCI01003080.1:0-74280 GCA_015680685.1 Gnetum montanum
CTCTAATCTTGGAAGTCCCTTAATCTACCTCCAAGTCACTGGGAAATGTATAAAGCCTGGAACCTACCTCCACTAAAGAAGAGCAATATTTGCTTAGAGCTAGATGACCAGTCCATCACTATTCCCTTGGGATTGGTGGAGAACATTGTTACCACTATGTGTGGTTGGTCATACCTCACTGATTTCCTAGTGATACAAGTCAACAATGACAAGGGGGACTTCGCAATAATAATTAGAAGGGCATGGCTAAGTACCGTGAACGCATGCCTAGGAATCCGTGATCTTTCCCTAGAAATATCTAAGGAAAATATTTATGGAAAGAGCGAGAAGAAGAAGGTTCCATGCATCACATACAGTGATACAGAGGGTGATAGCGTACAGGAGTGTTCAACATCTCCTGCATGTAACCGGTGTGCTCAAGAAGTTAACATACAAAAGTGCCTGTATGTAGCAACCACACAACAAGAGAACACCCAGTGGTTGACAGCTAATCAAGAGGGTAACCCACCAATATGTGTGGAACTAACTAGGGGACCAACTTGTGCCCACGAAAAAAGCATAGATGCACTGGAGCAAGAGTGTTGCCAACTTCCAACCCTTAATCTGAAACCACCAATCGAGGGAAGTTGGAAACTCTTAGAAAATCCAAATGAGTACTCTAATAGGAGAATACTAGTCTGTGTGCAATTGACCAACCCTTATCATGAACCTAGAACAGTCTATGCACATAGCACATTTGAGAGAGGACAATCTCTCTCACTATTTCGGATCTCTCTCTTTCAATTTAGTCATGGGGGAGATGGCCACCTATGCTAATCATTTGAGACCCTCAATTCTTTTTAAATTTTTTGTTTTACACATTTTTGTTTTACAAATTTCTTTAACTTTTCTTAATTTTGTTTTATGACATCGTTATACTTTTTCATTTCTTTGTGTGCTTAATTACTTTGTTTGATTCATCACTTAATAAGTGCTCCAAAGATGGTATGAATTGTATTCCATTGATTGCTAATGTTTGGTTTTTACCTTTAAGTTATGATGTTGATACTAAGTTATGGTTCTTTTGATATAGCAGACAATGAATCCACTTCATCCATACATCCATAAAATTCTATGGTCTCTCTTGGCTTGGAACTATACAATCCCTCTCTCAATAATAAGAACTATCAACGACTTGGTGACTGGGTATTTCTCAAACTAAAGAAGGACTCAAGGATTGAAAAGGGTGTGACTTCAAGGGGATTTGATGCACTTGTGCTGGCCATTCTCTTAGGTGCTTGGATGTTTTCTTCTTGAGTTTTCCTTGCCATTCTGACGTTGCTTCATTTTTGGGAAGTTGAGCCAATAAAAATAAAAATAACAAAGTCTTTGCATGGTGTGGTTCTCATGTATATATATAAAAAAAAACAGTGAGAATTCAAAGCACACCCCTTAGACGAAATAATCATTTGGGCTACAAACACTGGTTATGGAACTAAAATAAACTTGTTCCCTCTAACTAAGGCCCTTCTCGCTTCCTACTTTGTCCTCTTTCATTTCGTCAGAATGGTGGTGGCTCTTTGGTGGAAGCATTCTTGTTACTTCAAGTGGATGGATGGGTCGAATGTATTAATGCGAAGTCACTGAATGTGGGTTGTTTGAAGCTAGATTTGGAATGGGATCTACTAAGTCACATTAACCATTAATACACAAGGGGTTGTACATGTACTGACCTAAATCGTCGGTGTAAGGCTGGAAGGGAAATAGACACCGAGAGATTATCGGGCAGCCACAGCTGACCCTGCCTTGGCCCGAGGGCAAGCTGAAAAAGTAAACGAAGGCAGAGTGCCTTGGATAGTTTGCACACAAATCAACCAAGGACTTCCCAGAGCGTAAGCTACGGCTAGCGCTGGGGTTATCGTAAACAGGGTGTAAACGGAGTGTAGACAACGATACGAAATGTAAATAAAGCGTACTGAATTATGAATAAAGCATAAACAAAGTTATATTTGTAAAGCATAAACCGAACTTAAACAATGTAAATGGGAGGCACTAATGAAACTGTATTATATTGTTTTAAAAAAATGTGCATCGGTCAAAGCGTAGTTGCACAAGTGTGAAGGGCAAGTCAAACGCCTAGCCCTGGAAAGATATGACACGATGATGCGACGATGTGAGAAGAACTTGGAAGCCAAAAGTCGGATGTGCTGAGCGCCCAAGGATTACAAGTTCTGTCTTCCTTCAGAATTTCCAATCTCTCCAATCTTTGCCTCTTCCTCTCCCTTCTCTCTTGTTGCTTTTGCTTTGCTTCTCTTGCCTCCTCCAATTTGTGTGAATTGATAGGGTATTTACAGGGTTGGGTTAGGGTTTGGCTAGGGTTTTCTTTGACCAGGTTCAATGTATTTTACAATTTGTGGGTCATTTAGGACCAAAAAAAAAAAAAAATACAAATTAGAAATACAAGCCCTCAAGAGATAAAAAATTTTAAAAATTTAAAAAGATTAGCTCCAACTCTGGCCCGCTTGAAAAAATTATATTTCTTTTTTTTTTGCTGAATATTTGGCCTGATTTTGCATGGGCTTTCATATCCCTTTGCCATTTTATAGAATTTTTGAAAAAGAAAATCAAGAAGGATTAACACCGCCTTGCTTGTTTAGCATCCAGCGTGACTTGCAGTGTGACCTCCAAAACTTGCACTTTTGGGCTGCCATCTAGAATTTTTGAAGGCTGGGACCCATAGTTATCAATAGTGGACCTTGAGGACGACTTACACCCTTAAAATCAAGTCATTTTGGCTTAGTTTTGGGGCTCTAAAAATTGGTGACGCTGATCCTTACGCTGTGCAACGTCTGAAAAAGTAACCAAAGTGTACTTAGCTAAAACCAAACATTTTGAACCCGAAACTTTTGATTCTAGATGTTGGAAGTTAGTGCATTCGCTTGTGGGCCCCGAGGGGAACCTTGCCTATTGAATCATGGACCATCGGGGGCTGTTTCGGAGGCCTCCAAGTTTGGTCACGCTGTACTCATGTTGGGCAGCAGCATGACTTAGCTTGATTCTTGTCTAAAAGTGCTAGGCCAAAATTAGTGGTGTTTCAGTACACCATCTTGTTCTTGAGATTCCATTCCATTCTCTTCTCTCCATAATTCTTTTCCCATTTATCACCTCATTGCCAGTTATATCAGTAGTCCATATTTTGGTGGATGCATTGTTTTCTTTTTGGTAAACTCTTGTGGTTAAGACTTTAACCCTTACTTCCAAATGATATTTCTAGAGCCTACGGACTCTTTGAATGTGGGATTGTCAGGGCATTAAGGGCATGGCCCTGCTTTGGGGAGGACCCACTGGCATTCCTATTTGGTGCATCCGTTAATTTCTTTCTCTTAAACATTTCCGCAATCACCATTTATTTTGTTCATCTCCATCTTTAACATCCATTTTATTCACGTGCCCTTTGTTTCTTTTTCTCCATCTTTCTTATTCCTTATCTTTTTCCATTTTATCGCTACTAGAGGTTCGCTCTCAGTCATGGGGGTCCTGGTCTAATTTTTTCGATTTTTTCCTAACCCCTACACCTTGGGTAGTCACCAGTATTATATCTCTAGATCTATATCAGCCATATCACAACCCAGCCAATGGACCTTACATCGAAGCAAGGTATCAATTGCATTATGATTCATTTACCCTTGCTAATATCAGACTATGTGGTGTGTGCAGATGACAATCATACAACAATGGATTGGATTTGGAGGGAACACTTAGAATGGACTAGTGCTGAAGTAGTTATGCAAGGAACAAGATTGATGATGCGCTTATGGATGGACAACGAAAAGCGTAATCTTAGCGTTGGCAGCAGTAGACTTCTTCTTTTCTATCTCTCTTCTCTCTTTTCTCTCAGCTGCCAAATAAGGATGGATGTCAATTATGTATAGTGTTTACTCTTGTTGTCATGAACACTAAATCTTGCCATGTTTTGTAATGATGATCCATTCACATGTCATCCCATCTACCATTAGTGTCATTCAAGTCAATAATCTCATACCTTCCTAATATTTTGTAAGGAACTCGAGGACAAGTTTTCATTCAGTCATGGGGGTATGCTGGGACACGATATCGCATGGGCCGCGATATCATGTATGCGATATTGCAGCTTATTGCCTTGTCTATAAATAAGAGGTGGCTTTCCCTTGTTTCCTCATTGATGAGTGGCAAGGTACCCCTACACTCAACCATACAAATACGAGCGTAGCACACGTGATCCTGTTGAACTCCGTAGACTAAGTACCTACACGCCTTATGGAACACTTAAGGTTAATTATTCGTTGTCTTCCCAGACTTACTTGTAGTTGTCATGATTGTATGGCTACGTAAGTCTGAGGTATGTGATTTTTATAGTCTTTTATGTTTTATCTCCTATGCTAGTAAGGTGAAGGGTGAAGAGACTAATTAACTAACTTTAACTAACTAACTAAGCTTTAATTAACCGAGCATCAACATCCGTTCCCACTTATCGTTCACACCCTGAACCGATGCAACCTTGGTTACCAAACGCTAGTCATTGCTGGGATCACCAAGCGTAACGCACGTGCTCAAAGTGGTCATACTAAGGCACTTAACTAGGAGAGAAGGGTTGAGAGAGAATTAATTACTAATAAAGCATTTAAACGATAAACAATAAATAACAGTAAATAAAGTCCTATTTAGCCTATTCCATGNGGCCTAGAATGAGAAACAAGGGAGAGCCACCTCTTATTTATAGACTTGGCGGCGCACCGCGATATCGCGGGGGAAAATGCGATATTGCGTGGGATGCGATATCGTGGTGGACACGATATCGCGGCCCATGCGATATCGCGTCCAATCATACCCCCATGACTAAATAAAAACTCATCCTTGAGTTTCTTACAAAATATTGGGACGGTATGGGATTATTGACTCAAAATGGAACTAATGGGATGACATGTGAACGGATCATCATTACAAGACAAGACAAAATTAGTGTTCATGACAACAAGAGTGAACACTTTATACATTTGACATCAAGCCTTCTTTGGTAGCTAAGAAAGAAAAAGAGAAAGAAGTTTTGCTACTGCCAATGCCAAGATTACACCTTTCGTTATCCATCCGTAAGCATGCCATCGATCTTGCTCCTTGCATAGCTATTTCAGCACCGTTCCATTCCAAGTGTTTCCTCTTGATCTAATCGATTGTTGTATGATCGCCATTTGCACACACAACACAGTCTTTATATTAGCAAGGGTAAATGAATCACAATGTAGTTGATACCTTGCTTCGATGAAAGGTTCATTGGCTGAGTTGTGGTATGGCTGATACGGATATGGAGATATAAGAGTGGTGACTACCGAAGGTGTAAGGGTTAGGAGAAAATCGAAAAAATTGGGCCCTGTACCCCCATGACTAATAGCGAGCCTTCAGTAGAGATAGAATGGAGAAAGAAAAGGAACAAGAAAGATGGAGAAAAAGAGACAACTATGACATCGAAGAAATGGATGTCAAGATGGAAATGAACAAAATAATATAGACTGCAAAAATGTTAGGGGAAAGAATTTAACTGGTGCATCAAATAGGAATGTCAGTGGGTCCTCCCCATAGTAGGCTCATGCCCTTAATGCCTTGGCAAACCCACATTCAAAGAGTTTGTAGGCTCTGGGAATGTCATTTGGAACAAGAGTTAAAGTCTTAACCGCAAGAATTTACCAAAAAGAAAACAATGCATCAACCAAAATATACACTAATGATACAACCAGCAATGAGGTGAACAATGGAGAGAAGAATGGAGAGAAGAGAATGGAATGGAGTCTCAAGAACAAGGTGGTGTATAGCCCCTTGTGTATTTCATGGCTAATGTGACTTAGCAAATCCCATTCCAAGTCTGACCTCAAACAAACCACATCCAGTGACTTTGCATTAATGCATTCAGCCAATCCATCTTCTTGGAGTAACAAGAATGCCTTCACCCAAGAGCCACCACCATTTCGACGAAACAAAGGAGGAGAGAATGGGAAGCGAGAAGGGCCTTAGTTAGAGGGAACATTTTTATTTTAGTTCCATAACCAGTGCTTGTAGCCCAAAGGATTATTTCGTCTAAGGGGTGTGCTTTGAATTCTCACTGTTTCTTGAATTCTCACTTTCTCTCTTTTTTTTTTACACTTTATGTGTTTATGCGTGAGAACCACACCATGCAAAGACTTTGTTATTTTTATTTACTAGGCTTCCCAATAATTGGGTAATGTCGAAACGGTAAGAAAAATCAAGAAGAAAATATCCAAGCACCCAAGAAGACGGCCAACACAAATGCATCAAGTTCCATTGAAGTCACACTCTTTTCAATCCTTGAGTTCTTTCTTAGTTTGAGAAATGCTCAGTCACCGATTCATTAGAGTTCTTATTTAGAAAGGGACTATCCATTTCCAAGCTGAGAGAGACCATAGAAAGTTGTGGATGTATGGATGAAGTGGACTCATTGCTTGTCATATCAAAAGAACCATACCTTAGTATCAACATCATAACTTAAAGGTAAAAACCAAACATTAACAATCAATAGGAAAACAGTTCATACCATCATTAAGAACACTTATTNTAGAAACTAAAAAGAACTAAGGGCCCCAAATGATTAGCATAGGTGGCCATCTCCCCCATGACTGAATAGAAAGGGAGAGATCCGAAATAATGAACTTCTATTTGAATTTCTTAAATGTGCCCAACTTCTCCCCATTGATGTTCTTAGATTAAGGGGTGAAAGTTGGCGATGCACATATTCCAATGTATCTATGCCTTCGTTGTTGGCGTGAGTTGTTCCCCTAGTTTGTTCCATGCATATTGGGTTGCTCTTTCGATTAGCTGTCAACCACAGGTTGTCCACTTGTTGTGTGGTTGCTACATACATGCACCTTTGAATGTTATCCTCTGGTGCACACCGGTTACATGTAGGAGATGTTAAACTTTGCATCACCCATGATTCCTGCATGTCATCACTCTCTAAGTCATTGTATTGGATGCATGGAACTTTCTTCTTATCGATCTTTCCATAAATATTTACCTTAGATATTTCCAAAGAAAGATCATGAATCCCTATGAATGCATCTATTGTACTTAGCCATTCCCTTCCCATTATAATTGGAAAGTCCCCTTTGTTGCTGTTAACTTCTATCACCAAGAAATCAGCTTGGTATGACCAACCACACACAGTGGTAATGATGTCCTCCACCAATCCTAAGGGAATGGTGATGGACTGGTCAACCAGCTCTAGTTGAATGTTGCTCTTCTTGAGTTGGGGCAGGTTCCAGGCTTGATACATTTCTTGTGAGATTAAGTTGACTTCGGAACCTAAGTCAAGAAGAGGCTTATGTGGTTCGTTCCCGGTGACTTGGAGGTAGATTAAGGAACTTCCAGGGTCAGATAGTTTCTTGGGAAGGTGGCCTACCTTGATTCAGTCGGTTACGATATGTGTTAACATAACTGTATGTGTTAAGCTCTGTTGTTGGACTAAAGGGTGCTCCGAAGCCTTATGTGTTAGAGGAGCATATGCAGACTCAACCGCTTGTGGTTGTGAGAGCTTGTTTGGGCTTTTGGTTCTGAAGAAAGGTCTTCTCTTCTTGTGGTTGTCAAAACTAGCAGGGGGTTGAATGTTCACAGCTCTCGTAGCATTACGTTGCTGCGGTTGATTGGAGAGTTCCCCTTGCATTGTTGGAGCAGGTGGTATGGGAACTATCAATGGAAGAGAGGTAGATGGATTAGGATAATGGTATGGATGTGGAGCATCTCCCGGAGGAGAAGGAGTCCTTCTAAAGTACTCCCAAACTTGGTAGTGACGTTGGGGAGTTGTGTGACCCATGAAGTCACTTGGAGAAATTGGCTGCTGCACATAGTATCTATATGGGTTTGATTGCCAGTAAGGGTATTGTTGTTTTGATGGTGGCATTCCCAATGATTGTGGGTATTGCCACTGCTGATGTTGTCTGATGGATTGTGGTAGAGTTCCACTTGGATAGTGCATCAACGGTTGGTGGAACTGTCTTGGGTTACCTTGGGGATAAGGTAACCTTCAAGGTGTTTATCGTCTGTTAAGTCGCAGGTTGACTGCATACACCCCAGACTCTTGTAGATGTAAGATGATTGGACAACATCCCTTAGGATGGTCATATTGGCAGATCTTACATCCATCGTCATTGTCTGTATCTGAATCCACAACCTCATCGGAGATGTTATTTTTCCCTTATCCTTGTCACGTGCAGGGCCTGAATCTCTCCACTTTTTCTTGTCCTTGTCACTACTTTGTTCCTCCTTAGACTCCTCTACAATTTTCAGGACAAGTTCAAGTCTACTATCTAAGGAGTCTTGTAACTAATTTACCTTAGCCGCCACTTCAGTTGTTAGCTTCTGAAGTGACAAGGTTTTTCTATTCACCAACTCTTCAAGTGGTGACTCATCCTCTTCATCGCAAAATCTCACTCCCCTCTTCCAGAGGGAAGGATAGCGGTTATATTCTTCCACGCTCTCTTTTTCATAGCTCCCCTTCTTCTTTGGCTACTTGTTCCAACAAGCGATGAATTTCATGGGATCTAAGTTCTGATAGTCTCCCTTGGGCATAATTCCCAAGGATTCTCCTAGTTTCATACCTAAGCCCATCTACGATGTGGTGGAGTTGATCCCTCTGTGTATCCATGGCCCGAGAAACGATGTAGCAATGCGTAGTAGTGGCCCATGGCAGCATCCAAGGGTTCGTGATTACCTTGCTTCCATCCTTGGATCTGCTTACGCAAGTTAGACACTCTGGAGTACGTTTGATATTTATCATTGAAGAGTTCTAACATCGTACTCCACCTCCTAATGGTTTCCGATTCTAAGGACCGGTACTAACTCTCTGCTTCCTTGATGAGTGTCCTAGGAAACAACTTTAATTTCTACCACTCGTTTTCTATGTTTTGTAAGGCGTAGGCATCATGAAATGCATGTAAATGATTTTGCGGATCCGTGTTGTATCCCCCTTCAAAGCATGGGATATTGTTCATATCTAGTCTCTTGATCCGACTGTCCTGTTGATGCCTTGTTGGGATTCTCATAGCCTTCGTTATATCTAACATACTTCGGGTGGCAAGTAGGGTTTCATCATGATAATCTCTCTCATGACGTCTATGATGTCTATGTTGTTCCCTACTTTCCCTTCATTCATGCCTTGATTCTCTTGACTACCCTCATCCTCTCTCTCAACTTTCTTGTCGACTTCTCTCATTTCGCTTACCTCTACTCTCACCGTTATGTTCTCTATGGCTACGCCTTGATGTGGAAGGAGAGGGTGAATGATGTGATGGAGGGGAAGAAGAAGGAGAACCATCATCATGACAATGTTTCTTACCTTCTCTTCGGTGGCTTCGGCCCTGATCGTGATGATGATCTGAGTGCCCATCCTTGTCATGTGTTGTTGTTCCCTCAGTGAACAGTTGGTGTTCACGGGGATCAGAACTAGGGTTGTGTATTGTAAAGCGTAGGTTCTGATACCCCACCTCCTCACTTTCATTAGGAGGGGGAACTTCATTTGATGGAGAACCCATTATATGTGGTTCACCATCTCCAATTTCACTTAGGACATGCGGGACCTCTTTGCCCTTCAAAAGTGTATGGTGGCTCTCCTGCCTTAAGTCCCTTATACGTTGTGCAGATGTGGGATGGTAATCCCTTGTATCAAAATTGCCTATAACGTATTCAACATAGAGCTGTGTCATGCCTATCTATGCTAAAGCACAGAGGAGCATGTTGGGAATTGCAAGATCTAGAGGTAACACTATGTTACCTTGCAAATCTCTCCAGTGCATCTGTTCATCCTGATGGAGGATAAAAGTAAAATCAGGTATATACTCATCAGGATGGGTATATACCACTCGGTATTGTTGAGGAACTGGCGGATTTTGGTTATGTGTTTTAGACTGCCAACTGTTTCTTGTATGATCCCTAGGTGGTGTAATGCTCTTATGAGAAGAAGAAGAAGACATTATGTCTTATTTGGTGTGCTAATTAACCGTTATATAATTTTTCATTTAATTAACCCAAAGGTTCATTTAAGCTCCCAATGATGTGAGTGATTTCCTATGTTCTACTTAGCGCACAAACACTTAGTCTTCGGCAACAGCGCCAGTGATGAGTGGTGAGGTACCCCTACACTTAACCATACGAATACGAGCGTAGCATGCACGATCTGGTCGAACTTCGTAGACTAAGTGCCTACATGCCTTATGGAACACTTAAGGTTAATTATTCGTTGTCTTCCCAGACTTACTTGTACTTGTCATGATTGTATGGTTAAGTAAGTCTAAGGTATGTGATTTTTATAGTCTTTTATGTTTTATCTCCTATGCTAGTAAGGTGAAGGGTGAAGAGACTAATTAACTAACTTTAACTAACTAACTAAGCCTTAATTAACCTAGCATCAGCATCCATTCCCACTTACCGTTCACACCCTGAATCAATGCAACCTTGGTTACCAAACGCTAGTCGTTGCTAGGATCACCAAGCGTAACGCATGTGCTCGAAGTGATCATACTGAGGCACTTAACTAGGAGAGAAAGGTTGAGAGATAATTAATTACTAATAAAGCATTTAAATGATAAAAAATAAATAACAGTAAATAAAGTCCTATTTAGCCTATTCCATGCACTACAAGGCTTATCCAAGAAGTTCATCTTTATTGTCGTACACAAACATGTGTTCAGGTACAATATTTGCTCAAATAAAGATCCGTTCACTTTGGAGCTCCTACTGCGGGCACATGGAAAATATTCTATCTCTGGAGGGATCAAACGGCTAGAGTTTCGTTACGGTCTAGGCCTAGAATGAGAAACAAGGGAGAGCCACCTCTTATTTATAGACTTGGCGGCACACCGTGTTATCGCATACGCGATATCGCGGGGGAAGATGCAATATCACGGCCCATGCGATATCATGTCCCAACACTCATCTAGATCGAGATCCTTAGCTAAACTCTGGTAGTTTTACCATTCCAAAGATAGAATAATTTCCATGTGCCCGCAGTAGGAGTCTCAAAGTGAACGGATCTTTATTTGAGCAAATTGTACCTGAGCACACATTTGTGTATGGAAATAAAGATGAACTTTCCGATAAACCTTGTAGTGCATGGACTAAGCTAATTAGGATTTAATTAATGTTAAAATGCTTTCTTAGATAATTAATCTCTCTCAACCCTCAACTCCTAGTTAAGTGCATTCAGTACGACCGCTTTGAGCACGTGTGCTACGCTTGGTAACCTAGTAATGAATAGCGTTTGGTAATCCCAGTAGCGTTGCACTGGTTTAGGGTGTGTACAGCAAGTGGGAACAGATACTGATGCTAGGACGATTAAAGCTTAGTTAGTGAAAGTTAGTTACTTAGTCTCTTCACCCTTTTCTCTCTTAGCATAGGCGATAAAAGATAAAGGTTATAAAAATCATATACCTCAGACTTACTTAACCATATAACCGTGACAATACAAGTAAGTTTGGGAAGACAACGATTGATTAACCTTAAGTGTTCTATAAGGCGCATAAGCACTTAGTCCTTGGAGTTCAACTGGATCGTGCGTGAGACGTTCGTATTCATATGGTTGAGTGTAGGGGTACCTCGCCACTCATCAATACCCCTTTGACTAACTAAAAACTCATCCTCAAGTTATATATAAATGGATGAAGTTTCATTACAAAAATTGTGGGGTCATCAAGGCTAAATTGGTTACCATTACAAAATTGGAATGCCACATTACACAGTTTTATTCAAGGGGATGTATTACAAAATGACAAAGAGAGATTGGACAGACGTAAAAGTTTGCAAAATTGTAGAAGTCTTCAAAAAATCTACCGAAGATGAATCTTCTTGTTTTTCCCTAGAAATAGCAATCTTTCCAACTTTGATTATTGTGTTGATGCTTCTCTTTTATGTAGAATATTCTTGAAGGATGGACTAAAATTTCTTCTCATTGTCCCATGGGTCCAGCAAACATATAATGTTGGAGCTTTAATCCTTGTATGTGCTATCATTTGTCCATGGGCATATTCTCTTCTATCATCCTCTTAACCTCTTTTCCTTGCCTTGCAAAACACCTTTAACCTTAGGTTTTTCTTTTAGCATCGCTTGCAATCACCAAAGGATCAACATTAGTTTTGGTAAATTTTCCTTAATAATTAACCCTTTTTAAATCCATGGTTAGCTCAAAATTCAAAAAATATTTAGCATTTAGGCTTAAGGTGATTTCATAATAATGCTCCCCAAGGCTCTAAGGTAACTAACATCATTAAGTTATTCACGTTATTTTGATTATTCTTACTATTAGTTACCATAGTGTTAAAAAATTAGGTGGTAGAAGAATTTCAAAAATAAAATTACATCCTTAACCCTCCCACGATAAATGAGCTTAAGTTTGAAAATTCACAAGTCTTTGAACAATTAAAACCAATGATTTGGTTCACAAGATGGTCAAGAACTTTTGAATTCAAGGGAAATTTCAATATAAAAGCATTAAAGATAACTTGAACTTGATGGGAAGTTGATTGAAAAATCATGCATAAATTCAAAGAAGTTGTCAATGATGTTCTTGAAGATGTGAGGTTTAGTTCAGAGTCATGATCAACAAAAGTCATGCAAGTGGGTCCTCCCCAAAGTAGGCTCCTACCATAATGCACTTGCATTACCACTTCTATAGATGTCCATGGGCATCTTAGAAGTTAAATGTAGATCATGCCTTGTTTAAAACAACACACAACTACCTTGGTTAGGATTTTTTACTATACTATACAAAACCATTAGGCACATGCATGCAGCAATGAGGTGAATAATGGAATGGTAAGGGATTGCATAGATTGGAATGTAAGCTACTTAACCATGTCTGCAATAGGTTCTTATGTCGATTGTGATTAAAATGACCATCATACCTATCTATTCAAGTTTTAGACCAAGTCCATACCATTAATAGTGGCCTCGCATTGATGTGCTCCTTCTTACCTACCATCATTAGTTCATAATAACCACAAAGAATGAACATCACTCCAAAAAGAGAAGAAAATAAAAGAAGGAAGAAAGAAAGGGCCTTGGTTAGAAGGGTGTCTTCAGGCATGGGTAACATGCATTTCCCACCTCAAAACCAATGCTTGTAACACATTATAATGTTTAAGGAATGTGCTTTGAATTCCCATTATTTTTTTTCCTTTTTCTTATTTTGTTTTTTTTTCTATTATTTTATTTGTGTTTTTTTTCTCTCATTCTTTTTTTTTTCTCTCTTTTTTTTTTCTCATGAGAACCACACCATGCAAAGACATGCTTCCAGTTTATTGGTTGATGATAAGAGTGATGATACATTCCATGAGGAATCATAGGCCCTAAGAAGGACGTCAAGAAGAGAACCCACAAATCCCCTTGAGGTCGCACCATTTTCCATTTCCACTTAGTCTTTTTCATTTTCTACAAGGCATAATGATCATTAGTTAATTTTAGTTTCATGTAAGAAAAACCATATTACCTTCATGATAAAGACCTTTTATTTAGAGCAATTAGAGGGATGAATGATGTGGTCTCACTACATTACACAATTATGTACCCAATCATCTTAATAGTATAGGACAAAGACCCAATACATGATGTTAGCTTCTACATCATGATTGGCAATATTATTAATAAAAACATACTAGACATTCATAAAACATAAAGGAAATGACTCAAGAAAAGAAAAATAACAAAAAACAGAAAACATATTAAGGATTGGAAATTTTTTTGGAAAAATAGGAAAATAATAAAATATTGTATAACAAAAAAGTGAAAATAGACTTATTAGTTCTTAATTCAAGATGGGGCATCTTCCCCACTACTAAACTCATGGGCGAGCATTTGGAAAATGAACTACACATTCCCTTGGTTATCCACCATAAGTTTTCCATTTATCATCTTTAATGACTTAATTTTTTACTTGGTAGCACATTTAATGTTGATGATAATCACATTTCAATCTTTTGGAGACATACCTTTAGCTAGATTAAAAGGTGTTTTCTCTTTAAACATGTTTCCTTGTTTATTTTCAGAATGGCTTTGTATTCTTATTTTCGAGCTATTGGGTGTCTTTTGGTTTAGTGGCTATCGTGTAGACTTAGTTTTGCACATACACTTGTTTCTTAGGTTTGTTGTGGGTTGGTATAGGGATTGTGTTAATACTTTGAACTTTTGGCCCACAACTGCATCCTTTATCATTATTAGTAATGCATGAAATTTTCTGTCTCTCCACAATGATAAGTTCATCTTTTATGTTTTGTGTCAAAGTGGTAATGGTTGTTGGCTCTTTCGTAGGATTAGGAGATGTTATTTTTGTGAGGAAGGAGGTTGCACTAGATTGTCCTTATGCTAGTTTTAATGAGCTAGTAGCACTACTAGTTTTATTCACATGTGTGGAAACTATCCTAAAGAAAGGACATTTATGAGATTTTTGCTGAGATCTACTAACATTATCATTCACTTATATGTTGATGGTACAAGTAGCATTCTTCTATGAAGGTCATTGTTGGTGGTGACATATGATGGAGGAAAGCATGAGAGTATTGAGGATATGACATATGATGAGAGGCATGAGATGGTGATTCCATAGGAGATGTTGTAGCTTGATGGTATTCAAGAGAGTAGTAGTAGTGATTTGAGGCAAAGGAACCAGAACCATTTGAAGTTACAAGTTGTTGAACATAGTATCCATAATGGTCTGGTTGGCAATAACGGTATTTCTGGTTTGTTGATGGCATCCCCCACAACTATGAGTTTTGCCATTGTGGTTGATAGTAGTTTTGAGGTTGATAAGAAGTCCTAGTAGGATAGCACCATTGGTTGTAGGATTGTCTATAATCACATTGTGGGTAAGGTAATCTCCTAAACTTTTTCTTTTCTACGAACTTAGGATTTAAAGTAAAAGCCCCAAACTCTTGTAGATGTAACATAACTAGGTAATAGCCCTTTGGATGTTCATATTGGTAGATGTCACATCCATCATTCTATTTTGTATATGAGTTTGCAACCTATTCTACTACTTTTCCTTTTTGTCAATAAGTGTCCTTACCTATTTCTTTGTTCTTTTACCTCTTCTTGTTTGGATCGCTCAATCCTTTTTGCTTTACCTTCTCCTCTATGATTTTCAAGTTGGTTGTAACTTTTTCATTCATAAACTTCCACATCTTATCTACCCTTGCTTGAATCTCAATGATAGAATTTTGTATTGGTAAGGTTTTATATGAAACTAACTCATCAAGAGCTACCTATTTTTCTTGATCATAAATATGGACCTCCTTCTTTTGAAGAGTTGGATCCTAGTTATATTCTTCTACACTCTCCCTTTTACATAGCTCTCATTCTTCTTTTGTCACATGTTTAACTAGCCTTTGTAGCTGATGAGCTTTCAATTCTGATAATCATCATTGGCAATAGATCCCAAGGATCTCCCTTATTTTGTTATGAAGCCCATCTATGATGTGGAGAAGCTACTCTTTTTGAGAAAAACCATGGCCTAGACATTTCTGTAGTAGAGAATAGTATCTATCCAAGGCTACATCCAAGGATTCATGGTTTTCTTGCTTCCACCTTTGGATTTTTTTTCTTAGATTGGACACTCTTTCATAGGTTTGTTATTTTTCATTGAAGAGCTCAAGCATTGTGGACCATCGGTGGATTGAATATAGTTTCAACGATCTATACCAACTTTCAGCTTCTTCTATTAGTGTCTTAGGAAAGAGATTAAGCTTTTGCCATCTACTTTTAATGTTTTGCAAGGTGTAAGCAACATGAAAGGCTTGTAAATTATGTTATGGATTGAAATTATAGTCTCCTTCAAATTTAAGAATGTTATTCATATCAAGCCTTTTAATGCAGCTTTCCCTTTGATCAGCAATAAGGCACCCCTATGTGCAACCATATGAATCACAAAGTGTTCATGTGCAATCTGGTCAAATTCTGTGGACTTCATCGTTTCTAGTGCACTAGCCCCTTTAGGGAGTGAATCTAGCCTTAAGGTCAATCGTTGTCTTCCTAATTACACTTGTGACATTCGTTGGTATGGTTAAGTAAAATTGAGGCATTCAATTTGTATCATTTTTATGTTTTATAGTTGAGTGCTTGGAATGTAGATAAAAAGGAATTTAATTAACTAATCATTTAACTAATCCTAACATAAGTATATGTTCCCACTTTTTGTACATCCTAAATTATGTATCCACTACTAGGTGACCAAACGCTACGTTACTGGGCGTACCAAGCGATAATGTTGTTAGGATTGCCAAGTGAATACATGTTATGCTCGAGGTGGTCGTACTTATGTGTGTAATCTATCCAGCTTAATTGCTTATCCAACATAGTAACTGGAAAATAATCAATAATTAATTGAAAACATTTAATAAATAATTGGAAATAGTAAATGCACAAATAAAATATCTAATCTATCCAAAGTGCTGCAAGGTTTATTAGAAAACTTGTCTTTATTTCTGCACACACTGTTGTGCTTAGGTATAACAATGCTCAAACAAAGATCTATACACTCAATGACTCCTGTTACGGGCACTCTGGGGAAAAAAATTCTAACTTTTGAATGTAAAAAAATGCAAGAGCTTCTATGACTAAAATCTAAATTGCCATAAATGTGGCTAGTAGGTGCATATTCATAGGTGACAGATAAACACTACATCAATGGGGCCTCGTCGATGTAGGGAGAGATGCATCGACAAGGCCTCATCAACATAGCCAACCAACAACAACTCATAATACCCCCACAATTGAATGAAAACTTGTCCTCAAGTTATTTTACAAAATAGGGAAGGTATGGGATTATTGACTGACTTTTCTTCAACAAAATAAACTAACTGGATTTGACAAAAAAATGGAGTGCCCAAGTGCATGGATTAACACATTACAAAAATGGTGGTGTTTAGGACATAAAATTGAATACCATGACACAACTCTTCAAAAATTGGACAACACATTCCTTGATGGTGTGAAGCTTGTTAGAGAAGATCAAATGGTCCCAAGTAGTGGTGGTTCCGGGGGCTTTGAGGAACCTTCATTGGCTTCATGCATTGGCGGTGATTGAGGCGACTATAGTTGTCTTGCTGCTACTACAACCTCAGGTAGGAGGTGAAAAGCATTTAGTAGTGCTTTCATTTTCTCCTCCTTACTCCTAGGATCATGCACCATCCATGCAACTTCCCCAATGTGGGTTGGAATAGGCACATCCCAAGGACACGGGATTGCTGGAAATAACTTCTTAACATTGACAAATTAGGTAGCAAACTATTTGCATTCAATATCGAATGCTCTCGCTATGTTCTTTATCTCCTGGTAGTCATTCATCCGTCTGGGTAGGTTCTTAGTGATAGATCATTGATCTTTGAATTACCCTCCGAGAACTTTGAGTTTAGCATTAGTAGTCTCAAGCTTTTTCCTGGTGTCCTTATGGTGTTTAAACTTGACCTCATATAGCAGATACAAGCTAGCCACTTGTTTCTCCAATTTTGACTACGACCATCTAGCTATCAGCATTACAAGATTTGCGTAATGGAAATTGGCCAACTCCATATACTCTATCATTTCGTCAATCTACAACTCCTTCAAGCAGATCTCCACTTTGTTATAGGCATCAATCCCATCAAGGATGGGCTGCGACATCTCTCTTCCTTGCTAGAGTTTCTAGAGGGCTTCAATCACTTTTTTCTTTGCCATCTACATTTGTTTGTCATTAATTTCTTTTTGCAAGTCAAGCTAGTCCTTGTAGTGATTTTTTACTTTCTCAAATTTGAGAGCTTCATTCTTTCATGTAGCAATGTCAATGGCAAACTTTTGTTGCAAGGTGTGTACCTCCTCCATTAATAGATTACGATTCTCCATAGCCAATTTCCTTAATTCAGTATTGACTTTGACAAGTTGCTCCTACTGTTAATGGATGGATTCTTGCATTTGATCTCTCTAAGGATCAACATTTCGCAAGTGATGATTTTGCGTGGCCAATGCTTTGTTCTCTTAGCGCATCTAATTCAAATCCTTTTTAATTGAATGCATTTTAGCTTTTGCCACGGACTATTTGAAGATGGCCATAATTGTTTCCTCCTCAACCTTTTGAAATCATTCTTGAAGCTATTTGATAGCTCCCTCTCTTATCGTTGCTGGGTTGAGGATTTCTTGTTTTACAAGTCAGACACAAAGTTTAGCAACCTTTGAAACCAAGTGTTGATTTTGCTCTTGGGCCATTTCTAGTTGCCCTTCCAAGATGATGCATCTACCCCTTATATTTAGTAGATCCAATTGGGTTATGGTGATGTTCTCTGGGAGATCAAAGATGTCCAGAGTTGGTTGCCTGGTTCCTACCAGTCATTCCAGCAACTGTTCTTGCTGGGCTATGTTCAATTTTCCATTGACTATGCCTACAGATGTCTACATGTTTTGGAATACAAATATATCTAGTACAGAAACCATGAGTGCATTTAGTGCTTTAGCTACATGGTCAGCTACCACTTTTGTTGCTATCTCCTACCCTTGGTGCTGCATAACCAAGATAGTTGCCTCTTCACCTTCCTCCAACCACACTGAGAAAGTGGTGGCATTCTTAGAGATTTCTGGAAATAAATGGTGTGTTACTAGTGACACCATCACCTCTCAAGCATTAGGATTTGACCTCGAAGGTAGCTGCATTCTTTGGGTAGAGAAAATGGGACCATCCCTCTCCAACTAACTAACTGTTTAGACCAGCTCATTAAGGTGACTCATCAGTGGCCGATACATAGATGGACTCGTCCCACTCATTTTTTCTTATTGCTCTTGTTCACTCAAGAGTTATGCTTGGATTTAACGTAGATGCTCAAGGACTACATGGGCCATCGGTGTTGTCTCCTGAGTGGGTGGTGGTGGTAGTAGCTCATCTTCTTGAGTGGTCATTGGCATCTTATTTTTCATGATTTTTGCCCATGAGGCTAAGGGAGCATGCCTGAGAGTGTCATTTGAGTAGCAAACAATACCCACCCTCTTGCAAAGTTTTTTGATGAGGCATGAAAAGGGTAGGGTCTTCCTTCCACATTTGTTCTCCTTGAAGCACTTCTTGATCTCCAAATAAATCAGTTATGGAAGGTTAACGAGAAATTTCCCACTTAGAGCGATGCATGCTCGAACGGAGAAAGTAGTTACCTTGCTTGGCCTCACTATTGGATTGAGGTGATAGGTTGCAATCTTGAAATAAATTGTTGATGTGAGTGGACCATACTCTTTATGGTCCACCCCATAGCATCACTTGGTCCATTCCATTTTTGCCTCAAGATTGCCTTTCGTTGATATCTTTGCCAACTGTGTTCCAATGTTTGGCAACCCTAATGCCTATGCAATAGCTTCTGTCGAGTAGGACACTTGAATGTCCTTGATCTTAATAATGGACCCTAGCCTTTGGCTACTCTAGAAGAGATAGGTCTCTCCCATGTACCATTCTCCATTGGATGTGATGACTGGACACATGGGAGAGGCTTGCAATTATGTCTGGAGATTTTTCCAAAAGTGGTTCAAAGTTTATCTCTTAAAGAACTGATCTTTGGATTTTTCAAGACTTGATGATGTCTAGGTAGGCTTGAGTCAAAGTGACCTCAAGCCTTGGCATGGGTCTAGGTGCTTCTCCTCATTGGGATTGTTTGATAGGCACTTCTTCCTCTAGAATCTATCAAACATATTCCACTTCAGGCTCCTCTCGAAGAGGTCCCATTGCATGGGTCGCCTCTGGCAGTTCTTAGCCTTGTTCCTGCTGGTCCCTTCTAGCTCTAGGTCACTTCTCCCATGGTTGTGAGGCTTCTCCTTCCTACGGATGCTTTTGTTTGGGTGCCATCTGTAATCACAGTAAGACCATGGATTAGTAATCATTGTGTAATCTTAAAAAAATTGGGATACCTTAACTCTTGAGGATAGTTACACTTGGCTACGTTGTGATTATGGATGATTTAATTAACTCAACTATTATTTTTATTTATTCATTATCATTGATAAATCATCCCAAAGGTTATTGGAAGGGTTAACTGTTGAAAGAGTTGATATTTTTATGCTGTTAAGTTTACTGACCCTTAGGGGGAGTTAGAAAAAAATTTCAAAAATTTCATTGGAAACCTTAAGGTTTGCGACCCCCATGATAAAGATCTTACCTCCGGTAAGTGTAGGATGGAAAAACGGAGTGATTTGAACATACAGTTTAAAAGTTATGGGTTCTGGAAGGTTTTAGGCTCTGAAAAATTGCAAAAATTCCCCATGTGTTATGAGCAAGTTGCAACAAAATTCCAAAGTGTCCAGCAATATATATAGTATTTTTGCATTGCGTCAACGAGGCCTCGTCGACGGGGCCTCGTCAATGTGGTCATTTGCATCAACTAGGTCTTGTTGATGCAGCTATTAACCACCATTAACTTTGGTCAAACTTTCAAAATACAAAGAATTTTTGGATGAAATTGGGATCAAATGAAAGTTTAGAAGACCAAGAATAGTATGAAATCATGAGAAGAGGACGTTGACGTTCATAAATTTGAAAAAATGAAGAAAATTTGATTTAATGGATGAATGCAATGAAAGATTAAGCAGTACTGAGCGGTTTACACAATGGAAACTATGAAATATAGGATTGTAGCGATGTCAAAGGTAAGGAACCTTAACTAATCAAGCCAAAAGCTATGCAAGTGGGTCCTCCCCATAGTAGGCTCATGCCCTTTTTGCCCTTGCATAACCTTGACTAAGGGGTCTGTGGGTCCCATAGTCGATTTAATAATCATGACAAGTTAAGGACCAACTGGAAAGAATCCACTTAGGAATCCCAACACATTAGACTAAGACATAGAGCATAACATAGAACCTGACAATGAGGTGAGTTATGGAAGCATGGATGGATGATAGAGAAGGTGGAATGGAGTTCCAAATTGAGGTCATAATAAGTCCCTTGTGAAATTTGTGGTTAAAATGATCTAAGAAGTTCCATCCTCAGTCCAAACCAAAACCATCCACTTTCAATGACTTTGCATCACCACTCTAAGACCAATCCACCCACTCGAGACATGAGAGTGCTTTTACAAAACAACTATCATTCAACAAAGAAAAGAAAGGAGAAGTAGGAAATGAGAGAGAGAGGGCCTTAGTTAGAGGGGACCTTTAGGTGTAATGCTGTTCGAGTCCCATAACCAGTGCTTGTAGCCCCTTTAGTTGTCCAAGGGGTGTGCTTTGAATTCCCATTATTTTCTATTGAAATGGGAACCACACCATGCAAGGATGTATTTCTGTTGAAGAGGTGTGCTTTGAATTTCCTTTATTTGTTGTTTTTTTTTGAATGATGGGAACCACACCATGCAACGACGTTATTTTTCTTCCTATCATTAGGTGGTATGGAATGGTAAGAAGTCCACGAAAAACACTTAAGCACTCAAGCAAGAAGAAGAGTACAAAGAGTATTGAGTTCCCTTGAAGTCACATCCTTTACAAACGTTTGGATCCTTCCTAATTCTAGAATTACCAAGGTCACTAATTGATTAAAAGTTTCTTTAATGAAAAGGGACCTCAAATTCCCAAAACAAGGAAAACCATAGAGTTCATTGGATGGGTGGATGATGTGAACTCACTACCTGTTCCATGCAAAATAAACCATGCCACAGTCATTAGACATCAAAATTCAAAAATAGAAACTAGACATCAACAATCACATATTAAGCACAAACCATCATTAGTAAACAACAACAGTGGCACTATGTCTTGTGACAATAAAGCGAATTTATTAGCAAAATGAGAAAATATCACACTTAAACAAAAAAACCAAAATAAAGTAAAATATATAAGAAAGTGTAAAATGATTAAGAAAGTTAGAAGGTACTAAAAATGGTATAAAATTAGAAAAATTCGAAGATAAAAAATTTGTAAAATCACATATGTGAAAAACAAAAAAAGAGAAAAATTGAGAGGCCATGGTAATGGTCAACATAGATGGCCATCTCCCCCACTATTTAGTTGGTAGGAGGGGATCTAAAAAATAGAATGTGGTTGTCCATTTGTTGAGGTGATATTTACACTAGCCTATCTTGGTTCTAGGAAAGGTTTGACTTGCTGGATGTTGACCAATTACTTTTTATTTAGGCTATCAGGTTTGTATAGTATCATGGCCCCAGAGGAAAAGGTTTGATCAATTATATAAGGTCCCTCCCACAATGTTTGGAATTTTGTCTTTTGGGGTACATGTGTGGGGTTCTAGTAGACAACCTTATCTCTTGGTTGAAGTTTTACTTTCCTAATTCTAAGGTCATGATGTTGCTTGCTAAATGCCTTGTTCACCTCATTCAAGGATAGAGCCACTAAATGATTTTCATCTAGCACGTTCAGATTGATCAATTTTTCCTTCTGTGCCAAACTTTGGTCAAGGTTTAGATTATAGGGTGTTGAGAGTGTAGAAAGCTCGGATTGAATTGGGAGCATTGGAAGTTTCCTGTACACTAACTCATAGGGAGAATATCCAATTGGAAATTTCCAAGTTGAATGATAAGCCCAGAGAGCATCATTAAGTTTTGTACTCTAGTCCTTCCTATATTTACTAATGGTTTGTGTTAGTATTTTTGTAATCTCCTAGTTGGTTACCTCTACTTGACTATTGGCTTGGAGGTGGTAAGGTGTTGTTAATTTATGTTCTACCCCCAAGTGTTGCATTAATCTTCTAAATGTGGCACCTTTGAAATGAGTCCCATTATTAGAACTTAGTGAACATGGCACCCCAAACCTATTCATGATATTTTTTTGTGTAAATTTGGCAACAGTGGATGATGTACAATTAGTAATGGCTATTGCTTCTGCACATTTTGTGTAGTAGTCAACTACTCCAATAATATATGCTTTCCCATTAGACATGTGATGAGTGGCGAGGTACCCCTACACTCAACCATATGAATACGAGTGTTTCATGCACGATCGGGTCAAACTCCAAGGATTAAGTGCTTTTGCACCTTATGGAACACTTAAGGTTAATCAATCCTTGTCTTCCTAGACTTACTTGTATTGTCACGGTTGTATGGTTAAGTAAGTCTGAGGTATATGATTTTTATAACTTTTATCTTTTTATTGCCTATGCTAAGAGAGGAAAGGGTGAAGAGACTAAGTAACTAACTTTCACTAACTAAGCTTTAATCGTCCTAGCATCGGTATCCATTCCCACTTGCTGTACACACCCTGAACCAATGCAATGCTACTAGGATTACCAAACGCTATTCATTGCTGGGTTACCAAGCATAGCACACATGCTCGAAGCGGTCGTATTGAATGCACTTAACTAGGAGTTGAAGGTTGAGAGAGATTAATTATATAAGAAAGCATTTAAGAAGTTAACATTAATTAAATCCTAATTAGCTTAGTCCATGCACTACAAGGTTTATCAGAAAGTTCGTCTTTATTTCCGTACACAAATGTGTGCTTAGGTATAAATTGCTCGAATAAAGATCCGTTCACTTTAAGACTCCTACTATGGCCATATGGAAATTATTCTATCTCTGGAATGGTAAAACTGCTAGGGTTTAGCTAAGGGTCTAGATCTAGATGATCTTACAAGGGAAAGCTGCCTCTTATTTATAAACAAGGCGACAGGCTGCGATATCACATACGCGATATCGCAAGGGTCGATGCGATATCACGGCCCATACGATACCGCGTCCCATCATACCCCCATGATTGAATGAAAACTCGTCCTTGAGTTCCTTACAAAATATTGGGAAGGTATGGGATTATTGACTCGAATGACACTAATGGTAGATGGGGTGACATGTGAATGGATCATCATTACAAAACATGACAAAATTTAGTGTTCCGACAACAAGAGTGAATACTATACATAATTGACATCTAGCCTTATTTGGTAGTTGAGAGGGAAGAGAGAAGAGAGAGAGAAAAGAAGAAGTCCATTCCAAGTGTTTCCTCCAGATCCCATCTGTTGGTGTATGATTGTCATCTACACACACAACACAGTCTTATATTAGCAAGGGTAAATGAATCATAATGAAATTGATACCTTGCTTCGGTGTAAGGTCCATTGGCTAAGTTGTGATATGGTTGATATGGATATGGAGATATAATACTGGTGACTACCCAAGGTGTAGGGGTTAGGAGAAAATCGAAAAAATTGGACCAAGACCCCCATGATTGAGAGCGAACTTCCGGTAGTGATAGAATGGAAAAAGATAAGGAATAAGAAAGATGGAGAAAAAGAAACAATGGCAACGCTGATAGAATGAATGTCAAAGATGGAGATGAAGAAAATAAATGGTGATTGTAGAAATGTTTAAGGGAAAGAAATTAACGGATGCACCGAATAGGAATGTCAGTGGGTCCTCCCCAAAGCAGGTTCATGCCCTTAATGCCCTAACAATCCCACATTCAAAGAGTCCGTAGGATCTAAGAATGCCATTTAGAGACAAGAGTTAAATTCTTAACCACAAGAGTTTATCAAAAAGAAAATAATGCATCCACCAAGAAATGGACTATTGATACAACCGACAATGAGGTGATAAATGGGAAAAGAAGGATGGAAAGAAGAGAATGGAATGGAATCTCAAGAACAAGGTGATGTATAGCCCCTTGTGTATTAATGGTTAATGTGACTTAGTAGATCTCATTCCAAATCTAGCCTCAAACAAACCACATTCAGTGAATTTGCATTAATACATTTAGCCCATCCATCTACTTGAAGTAACAATAATGCCTTTACCAAAGAGCCACCACCATTTTGACGAAACGAAAGAGGAGAAAGTGGGAAGCGAGAAGGGCCTTAGTTAGAGGGAACATGTTTATTTTAGTTCCATAACCAGTGATTGTAGCCCAAATGATTATTTCATCTAAGGGGTGTGCTTTGAATTCTCACTATTTTTTTTTGTGTTTTTGCGTGAGAACGACACCATGCAAAGACTTATTATTTTTATTTGCTCAACTTCCCGATAATGTGGCAACGTTAGAATGGTAAGAAAACTCAAGAAGAAAACATCTAAGCACCCAAGAGAACGGCTAGCACAAGTGCATCAAATCCACTTAAAGTCATACCCTTTTCAATCCTTGAGTCCTTCCTTAGTTTGAGAAATGCCCAGTCACCGATTTGTTGATAGTTCTTATTATTGAGAAAGGGATTGTATAGTTCCAAGCCAAGAGAGACCATAGAATTTTATGGATGTATGGATGAAGTGGACTCATTGCCTGCTATATCAAAAGAACCAGACCTTAGTATCAACATCATAACTTAAAGGTAAAAACCAAACATTAGCAATCAATGGAATATAGTTCATACCAACATCAGAGCACTTATTAGGTGACGAATTAAACAAAATAATCAAACACACAAAGAAATGAAAAAGTATAAACAATGTTGTAAAACAAAAACAAGAAAAGTTAAAGAAATTTGTAAAACAAAAAATGTGTAAAACAAAAATGTGTAAAACAAAAATTTAAAAAGAAACCGAGTGCCTCAAATGATTAGCATAGGTGACCATCTTCCCCATGACTGAATTGGAAGGGAGAGATTCGAAATAAGGAGTGAGGTCATCCTCTCTCAGAGGTATTATGTGCACCAGCTATTCTAAGTTCATGAAAGGGTTTGGTTTATTGCACATTGACCAATAATCTCTTATCAGGGCTTTCAGGTTTGTATATGGTCATGGCTCCTGAGGGAAAGGTTGTGTGAATGATGTAAGGTCCTTCCCACAATGTTTGAAATTTCATGCGTTGGGGCACATGTGTGGGGTTCCAGTAAAAGACCTTATCTCCTGGTTGGTACTTAACCTTTCGAATTTTTAAGTCATGACGTTGTTTGCTATGTGCCTTGTGCAACTCATTTGATGATAGGGCAACCAATCAATTTTTTTCTAGTAAGTTTAGAGTTTCCAATCTTTATTTTTGTGCTAGATCAAGGTCAAGGTGGAGGTCACATGCCATGGATAGTGTACGGAGCTCAGTTTGAATTAGAAGCTTTGGGAGTTTTCTGTACACTAACTCATAGGGAGAGTAGCCTGTAGGGAGTTTTCAAGTGGAGCGGTATGCCCAGAGAGCATTGTTCAGTTTTAGTGCTCCAATCTCACCTATATTTGCTAATTGTCCTTGTTAATATTCTAGTTGTTGGCGATCGTTTCGGACGCGACCGTCAACGAGTGTCCTCGAACAGGATTTAGGTGCCTGCTGGTCTCTGGCAACACCAAGGCCCAGATACCTCCAAATAAACTCGGTAGTTAATGTGAGTATGTGTGTGTGCTGTTGCAACGTGCGGTTGTGAGAAATGTAACGATTGCGTTGCGTGTAAACTACAAATGACTTACTTTAAAGAGATTCAGCCAACTTTGCCCAGTACTATGAGTTGTTGAAAATTTCCTATTTTGTTCAACTGCCTAGTCTACGCGGTCCTTATAATACCTACTTGTAACAAATAAAATTTTGCAATAACATTTGAGCACAACTCTGCAATCTACTCCTAATTTTCCCCAGAGAAAGAGATAGTTCCACAAGAAAACTAGAAATAGAGCAAGATTCGATGGAAATAAGCAGAAAAGAAAAGAAAGCAGATTTGTGTAGACCTCAAATATTTAAACAAGGTAAAATGACACAAGTAAACACTTCGCAATAAAGCTATCCCAAATTCAATATCTACGAATTGTTCAAACTTCCAAGGCTCAACCAAGCAATATCTTCAAGAAAATCCTACTATGCTACCAAAAATTGCTGCGTAAACTACCACGTACGAGACTCCATTTTGACTAGATAATAGATGTCAACGATTGCATTCAAACAGAACCTTTAAAAGACTTAACAATTTCTGATTGAAATACCACGGGAATTCACTTTAAAGATAAAAAGAAGTTATTCTGGTCCCATCAAAATACCAAAGATTTTCTGAACCCTCTCGACTACTGAATTGTTCAACGGCGTGACTACAAACAGAGGCTCTCTTACAATAATCCCAATAGCAGTTCCCACACGTTACACAATAATGAAATTTACTACTAAAATGCTCTTAAGGCTTTTAAACACAAGCGTTTCTATGACAAAATTTTAATAGAAATTTCTATCGGGCAACAAGAACAGTAAGAGCAATCTAAAAATCCAAAAATTACTTGCCAAGGATGATACTATCTAAACCACTAGCTAGACAATTTAAATAAAACAAAAAATGAAATGCATAACTCACAGGACCATGACAAAGAGGCTGAAATCTTTATTCTAGCAAGCCATCTTGCAAGCAATCATTCACACTTTCTTCTTTACAAAATGGTCTTCTCCCAAGACTCAAAGTGTCTCCAAGTAAGAGCCCAAGTGCTAACTAGTTGCCTTCAAAATGTGATGTATGAGACCCCAAGTGTGATGATATAATTCTCCTCCTTGACCCCTGAAGCCTTTTTATAGGGTTCAAAGGTAGGAAGGGAAGTTACAAAATCAAAATATCCCACAAATATCTCAAAAATATCTCTCCTAACTTTTCTCTCAAGTAACTTGACTAACCAATTAGAAAATTACTTGCCCAACAAGCTAGGAGAAAGTTATGTAGTTAGGGAGTTAGGAAGTTATGCATAAAATTAGGAGAATTTTATGCTAACAATAATGTAATGTAAAATTAAATGGGATAATTAATATTGCAAATTTATAATGGGTAGTAATTTATATGTTTTAAAATAATATTTGTTATGACTTGGGATAATTGAAGGCAAGTCTCTAAATCAAGGCTTCATACAATGAGTACTTCATGCTATGGATATATATATATATCTACATATATATATTGTTGGTTAATTTATATTCCATTTTAACCATATGCTTTGAGCGGCAGAAGTTATCAAAAGCGAAAAAGCTATGTCGTTAAACGATTTTTCTTGTCTTCTGCGTGGAGGCTCCATCACAGTTCCAGGACAACGGTCTTTCTCTTATTTCTGCACAGAACCTGTAAGAACCGACACATGTTTGAACCAAGATTCAAAATGCAGCATCATCTAAAACCGCAGATTCAAACTGCCTCCGCACAATAAGGCCCTGCAAAATCGTAACCGACGATCACCGCGGGGGAAGGCTCTGCAACTGCAATCTAACTCTGCCGTCGCATGCTGGAGAAGAAAGGGGTTTTTTTTTGAAGAACAACGCGCCCCAAACAAAGGGTTTCAATTGCTAGAAATTTTCCTGTTTTGCCCCCAAAATTAGTTTAGGGCTTCCTGCGTTTTTTGTGTTCTCTTTTTTCGCCTGTCTTCGCCATTGCTGTTGATTACAGGATCTGAGATGAATGTGTTATGAATCGGTTGCTGAAACTGCTACGGCGTTTTGTGAATAAAATTGGGACCTGAACAAAACAGGGCGTCTTTCTCCGTGTACTATATACAGAAGATTTTGATTTTTGTTGTTGAATCCCTACGTTCTGCCCTCGCCTTCTATTGGCCTCAGTTCTGTCCGATTTTTTTTACGCGTTTGCGGCCTGAACTCCTGTGAAAATAGCTCATTGGTGCAAGAAGGGCCTCCTATGCACTTCCCGAACTTAGATTTGGCATCTGAAAAGTCGGCAATGTAGCTTCGGCGGGTATGTGGGTGCAGTCTAGAACCAACAAGCAGAAGGAAGAACCTCAATACGACGGCATTCAGTTCTGTTTTTGTTTTTGTTTTTCTCTGGTTTCATTTTTCCAGCAGCGTATGGGTCTCGGATCATATGTGAATTTAGATTTTTTTTTAAATACAGAAACCTTTACACCCTTTGAGAATTACAAATTCAAAACCAGTTGAACTCTTTAGTCGATTTTGGATAATTCACTACCCACGGTGTTGTTTATGTTGTCCATATATTGCTTTCTTGTGGTAAATAATCCTTCTCTTCTTTTTATTCCAACCTTCACTTTAGAAAATAACTTGACACTTTAATTTACTTCTCAAGAAGGCTTTAATCATCAAGATTATTTACCAGGCTTTCTTCTCCAAGAATACCCATTACTCACAATACTAGACTGCAAATTTTCAACCAGGGATTTTGCTCATATTTTGAACAAAACATTCCAAATGAACAAAATATTCCAACTGCTCCATGTAATGGCCAAATGTGCCAACACTAGTAATCTCCCAATTAGTGACCTTGGCTTGGCCATCAGCTTGGGGGTGATAAGGTGTAGTCAATTTATGTTCAACCCCTAAGCATTGCATCAATTTTCGAAAGGTTGCATATGTGAAATGCGTTCCATTATCCGATATAAGTGCACGTGGCATACCAAACCTATTTACAACTTGTTGTTGTACAAATTGTGTAGCTATAGACGATGTGCAGTCTCTTACAGCAGCTGCTTCAGCCAATTTTGTTAGATAGTCAACAATAACAATGATATAAGCTTTTCCATTGGACATTGGTGTAATGGGCCCTATAAAGTCTATTCCCCAAATGTCAAAGGGTTCCAAAGGTTGAATCCATTGTTGCGGACCCTCCATTCTAGCAGTCATTCCTCCATCATGTCGACATCGCTCATAGGACTGGAAAAAATGATGGACATCTTGAAATAGTGTTGGCCAATAATATCCTGCAAGCAGGATCTTAATAGCTATTCATCTCCCTGCAGAGTGACCCCCACAAGGGCCCTCATGAGCGTCCTAAAGAACTCTTAGTTGGTCCACATCGGGCACACACCATCAAACCAAGCCATCAAGATAGACTTTGTAAAGTTATCCTTTGATCTCCATGAAGTACTTGGTTCTGTGAAGAAATTGTTGTTTCTTCCTAAAGTGCAACCCCTATGGTGTTTTTTGGGAAAGGAGATAGGTGAGAATGCTATTGTACCAATTCGTTCCCATGGGTTGGTTATCCACTACACTGGCAAAGAGGGCCTCATCAGGAAAATGATCAGATTTGGCGTATTCATCCTCTTTGCTGTCCCAGTGCAATTGAGATAAATGATTTGCAACTACGTTCTCAGTGCCCTTTCGATCTATCATCGTTAGATCGAACTCTTGTAGGATTACCAGCCAACGTATGATACGAGGGCTAACCGTTGGCTTATTCATGAGGAACCTAATTGCACTATGATCTGTATGAACGTACACTTTGTATCCTAACACATAGTGCCTAAACATGTCCAGTGCAAACACTACAGCCATTAATTATTTTTCTATAGTTGTATAGTTCAGTTGTGCATCGATGATACTCTTACTTGCACAGTGGATGTAATAAGGGTATTTTTGTTCATCTAACTGTGTCAGTATAGCTCCTAAGGCATAATTGGATGCGTCAGTCATTATATGGAATGGTATGGACTAGTGAGGGGCTTGTAGAATGGGAGTTTCTACAAGCCTTTGTTTCAGAGTTTGGAATGCTTGTTCAAATTCCCTGGTCCATTCGAATGGTGCATCCTTCTTCGTTAGTTCTACCAATGGTTTGGAAATCTTGGAGAAGTTCTCAATGAATCTCTGATAGTAGCCAGTGTGTCTAAGGAATGATCGAATGTCTTTCATAATTTCTGGTTGTCGGGTGATTCCTTAGATGATCCTAACTTTCTCTGGGTCTACCTCTATTCCTGAATGTGAAATTTTATGCCCAAGTACTACGGCCTCTTGGACCATCAAATGGCTTTTCTTCCAATTAAGCCTTAAGTTGGTTTCTACACATCATTTTAGCACTTGCTCTAATCGGTCCAGGGCTTGATCAAAGCTTTTCCCATAAGTGGAGAAGTCATCCATGAAGACTTTTACTCCGTTTCCTATCTGCTGTTGAAATATGCTCAGAACTAAACGTTGAAACGTGGCAGGAGCATTGCATAAGCCAAATGACATTTGTTTATATGCAAACGTTCCCTAAGGACTGGTGAATGTTGTTTTAGCTTGATCTTCTGGTGCTATCCGTATTTGATTATATCCACTATACCCATCCAGAAAACTATAATAGCAATGCCCTACTATAGTGTCCAAGACTTGGTCAATGAATGGCAATGGGAAATGATCCTTGAATGTTGCCATGTTTAGTAGCCTAAAATCTATACACGCCCTCCATTTTCCTCCCTTCTTAGGCATGATCACCAGAGGACTAACCCATTCATTAGCAGCAATGGGATATATGAACCCAGCCTTAAGAAGCTATTCTATCTCTTCTTTTACTATTTGTTTCAATTTTGGGTTCAATCGCCTCTATGGTTGTTTTTGAGGTTTCATGGAGGGGTCCATGTAAATCCTATGCTGGCATATCCTAGGGTCTATTCCAGTTAACTTGGGGTATAACCAGGCAAAGGCTTTTGACCACTTTTTTATCACTTTTTGCAGGCTTTCCTTTTGTTTGGGGACAAGTTTTGCATTGATGATTACTAGTTTTCCATTTTCAAGGATCATATACTCCAGACCGGTGGGCAATGGTTTCAAATCAAGGGGCTCTTGTTTAAATCTCTCAGGAATTTTCAACTTCCCCCAGTTGATGTTTTCGAGGCTAAGGTTTGGAAGTTGGCAACGGACTTGCTCAAGTGTGTCTGCGCTTCCAATGTAAGCACTAGTTATTCCCTCAGTTAATTCCATGCATGTTATCAAGTTACTCTCTTGATCAGCCATCAGCCATAGGGTGTCTTCCTTTCGTGTGGCTGCTACATATAGGCACCTTTGTATATTAATTTCTTGTGCACACCGATTGCATGTGAGCAATGCTAAACTTTGCACAACCCATGATTTCTACACGCAATGGCACCCTGTGTCACTGTATGCGATGCATGGAATTTTCTTCTTCTCGATCTTTCCAAAAGGATTCTTCTTGGATATTTCCAAGGAAAGATCACAAATTCCTAGGTGTGCATCTATAGTGCTCAGCCATGGTCTTCCCATTATGATTGGGAAGCCCCCATTACCGTTGTTTACTTGTATCACCCTAAAATTAGCTGGATATGACCAACCACTCACAGTGGTAATGATGTCCTCCACCAGTCCCAAAGGAATAGTGATGGATTGGTCAGCCAGCTCTAGTCGAATATTACTCTTCCTTAGTGGAGGCAGGTTCCAGGCTTTGTACATATTCTGTGATATTAAGTTGACTCTGGAACTTGAGTTCAGAAGAGCTTTACATGGTTCATTCCCAGCGACTTGGAGGTAGATTAGAGGACTTCTAGGATCAGAGAATTTTTTGGGAAGGTGGCCCACCTTGATCTAATCAGTGACGGTATGTGTTAACATAACCGTGTGCGTTGAGCTCTGTTTTTGGTTTGAAGGAGGTTCCAAAACTTTATTTGGTACGGAGGTGTTTAGAGGTTCAACTGCTTGTGATGGTGAGGGCTTAGTTGGATTGTTGGTTTTGAAGAAAGGTATTTTCTACATAAGATTGTCAAAACCAACTGCGATTTGAGGATTTGAAGCCCTCATAACATTGGGTTGTTGCGGTTGAGTGGGGAATACCCCTTGCATTGTTGGAGCGTGTGGTAGTGGAGCTATTGGTGCAAGAGTTGCAGGTGGATTTGGAGGATGGTATGCGTGTGGTGTGTCTCTCCTAGGAGAAGGAGTCCTATAGTACTCCTGAGCTTGGTAGTGAGGTTGTGGGGTCACGTAACTAATAGAATCACTTGGAGAGATTGACTATTGCATGTAATAGCCATATGGATCCGGTTGCCGGTAAGGGTATTGTTGCCTTGGCGGTGGCATCCCCCATAACTGTGGGTATTGCCATTGCTGGTGTTGCTCCATAGGTTGTGGCAGAGTTCCACTTGGATAATATGTTAATGGTTGGTGGAACTGCCTCGGGTTACCTTGGGGATAAGATAACTGATGGGGTGCTTACTGTTTGTTAAGTCTTGGGTTGAGTGCATACACCCCAGACTCTTGCAGATGTGAGATTATTGGGCAACATCCCTTAGGATGGTCATATTGGCATATTTCACATCCACCGTCATTGTCTGTATCCAAATCCACAACCTCTTCAGTGATAGCTAATTTACCCTTACCTTTGTTACGTGCATGGTCCAAATCCCTCTTCTTTTTCTTATCATGGTCACTACTTCGCTCCTTAGACTCCTCTACGATTTTTAAAACGGTTTCAAATCTACTATCTAAGGAGTCCCACATCTGATCTACCTTAGCTGACACTTCTGTTGTTAATTTCTGAAGTGGCAAGGTTTTCCTACTCACCAACTCTTCGAGTGGTGACTCATCCTCTTCCTCACATAATCTTACTCCCCTCTTTTGGAGGGAATGATCGTAGTTATACTTTTTCACGCTTTCTCTCTTACGTAGCTCTCCTTCTTTCTTAGCTACTTGCTTCAACAATCTATGAACCTCATGGGACCTAAGCTCTAATAATCTCCCTTGGGCATACGCTCCAAGGGTTCTCCTGGTTTCATGCCTAATCCCATCTACGAGATGGCGTAGTTGATCCTTTTGTGCGTAACCATGGCCCAGGCAATGATGTAGCAATGCATAATATCGGCCCATGGTAGCATCCAAGGGTTCATGATTACCCTGCTTCCATCCTTGGATTTGCTTTCGCAAGTTGGATACTCGGGAGTTCGTCTGATATTTATCATTAAATAGTTCTAGCATCGTACTCCACCTTCAAATGGATTCCGGTTCTAAGGACTGGTACCAGCTTTCTGCTTCTTTTATGAGTGTCCTTGGGAACAACTTTAATTTTTGCCACTTGTTCTCAATGTTCTGCGAGGCACAGGCATCATGAAATGTCTGTAAGTGGTTCTGCGGATCAGCGTTGTATCCCCCCTCAAATCATGGGATATTATTCATATCTAGTCTCTTGATCCGACTATCTTTTTGGTGCCTTGTAGGTATTCTAACGGCCTCTATAATGTCTACCATGCTTCAGGTTGCAAGTAGGGGTTCATCATGGTCATTTCTCTCATGACGTCTGTGATGCCTACGAGGTTCCCTACTTCCCCTTCTTCCATGTCATGATTCCCTAAAATGCCCTCGTCCTCACTCTCGACTCTCTCATTGAGGTCTCTCATTTTGCTTACCCTTGTCCTCACAGTTAGGTTCCTTATGACTGCATCTTGATGTTGAAGAAGAGGGTGAATGTGATGATGAAGGGGAAGAGGAAGGAGAACCATTGCCATGATGATGTTTCCTACCTTCCCTTCTGTGATCTCGATCCTGATTGTGATGATGATCAAAATGCTCATCCTTATCTTGTGTTTGTGTTCCATCATTGAACACTTGGTGTTTGTGGGGATCAAAACAAGTGTTGTGAATTGTGGAGCAAAGGTTCTGATACACTACCTCCTCACTATCATTAGGAGGGGAAACATCATTTTGTGGAGAACCTATTGAAATAGGTTCACCACCCTTAATTTCGCTTGTGACGGGTGAAGCATTATGGGGTCCTTTGCCCTTCAACAATGTGTGGTAACTTTCTTGTCACAAGTCCTGTTGATGTTGCCCTTTTGTGGGATGGTAATCCCTTGCATTGTAATTGCATGTAACGTACTTAGCATATAATTGTGACATGCCTATTCATGCAAGGGCACGAAGGAGCATGTTGGGGGTGGCTCTGTCTAGAGGCAACATCATGTTACCCTCCAAGTCTCTCCAACGCAGTTGTTCGTCTTAATGGAAGACAAAGGTAAAGTTGGGTATATATTCATTGTGATGAGTATATACCACACTGAATTGTTGAGGAACTGGCAGATTTTGGTTATGTGTGTTGTACCACTGACTGTCTCTAGTGTTGGTCCTAGGCGGCGAAGTGCTTTTGTGTGGAGAAGAAGATATTTTAGTCTTGTTCAGTGTGTTGTTGTCGTTATGTTATTTTTCTCTTGATTAACCCTAAGGATTTGTTTTAGCTCCCAACGATGTGAATGATTTCCTATGTTCTACGTAGCACACAAACAGCTAAGTCCTTGACAACGGTGCCAATGATGAGTGGCGAGGTACCCCTACACTCAACCATACGAATACGAGCATCTCACGCGCAATTCGGTCGAACTCCAAGGACTAAGTGCTTTCGCGCCTTATGGAATACTTAAGGTTAATCAATCGTTGTCTTCCTAGAGTTACTTGTATTATCACGATTGTATGGTTAAGTAAGTCTAAGGTATATGATTTTTATAACTTTTATCTTTTTATCACCTATGCTAAGAGAGGAAAGGGTGAAGAGACTAAGTAACTAACTTTCACTAACTAAGCTTTAATCTTCCTAGCATCAGTATCCGTTCCCACTTGTCGTACACACCCTAAACCAGTGCAATGCTACTGGGAGTACCAAATGCTATTCATTATTGGGTTACCAAGCGTAGCACACATGCTCGAAGTGATCGTATTGAATGCACTTANAGGAGTACCAAATGCTATTCATTATTGGGTTACCAAGCGTAGCACACATGCTCGAAGTGATCGTATTGAATGCACTTAACTAGGAGTTGAGGGTTGAGAGAGATTAATTATCTAAGAAAGAATTTAAGCATTTAACATTAATTAAATCCTAATTAGCTTAGTCCATGCACTACAAGGTTTATCAGAAAGTTCATTTTTATTTCTATACACAAATGTGTGCTTAGGTACAAATTGCCCGAATAAAGATCCGTTCACTTTGAGACTCCTACTACGGGCACATGGAAATTATTCTATCTCTGGATTGGTAAAACTACTAGAGTTTAGCTAAGGATTTAGATCTAGATGATCTTACAAGGAAAAGCCACCTCTTATTTATAGACAAGGTGGCGGGCTATGATATCATGTACGTGATATCGCAGGGGTCGATGCGATACCGCGTACGCGATATCGCGGCCCATGCGATATCACGTCCCATCAACATGGATGTGATGGGATCCATGAAGTCAACACCCCATATGTCAAAAGGTTCTAGTGGTTGAATCCACTATTGAGGGCCTTCCATCTGAGCTGTTATCCCCTTATCACGTTGACAACGTTCATAAGACTTGACGAACTAGTGGGCATCCCTAAAGATTGTAGGAGAATAGTATCCTACCATTAGGATTTTTATGGCCATGCATCTCCTTGCATAGTGGCCTCCGCAAGGCCCTTGATGAGCATCCTAGAGAACACACAGTTGATCTTTGTCAGGGACACCAACGGATCAGGCAATTAGCACACACCTTGTAAAGGTGTCTGTTGATTTCCATGAAGCATTTTACCTAAAGAAGAAATTGTTTCTTTTTCCTAAAATCTAAGTCTTGTGGAATCTCTTGATTTAGAAGATATGTGAGGATGCCATTATCCCATATTGCTTTTTCAGGAATTGATTCACTTATTGCTCCAGTAAAGAGAAGTTCGTCTGGAAACTGATCAGAGAGTAGGCTTTCCTCCTCTTTGTTATCCCATCTTAAGCGAGAAAGGTGGTCAACGACCACATTCTCAATCCCTTTTCGATCTACCATAGTAAGATCAAATTCCTAAGAGATCACAAGCCACCGTATAACACGAGGGCTCACCATTAGCTTATTCATAAGGAAGCGAATTACACTATGATTTGTTTGCATAAACACTTTGTAACCTAACACATAATGTCTAAACTTTTTTAGTGCTTACACCACTATCATTAATTCTTTTTCCATGGTGGTGTAATTTAACTGCGCCCCCACAATGCTTTGGCTTGTGCAGTGGATATAATATGGATGTTTCTTATCATCCATCTATGTGAGCATTGCTCCCAAAGCATAGTTAGATGTGTCTTTCATGATATGAAATGGTTTGAACTAATCTGGTGCTCGTAGGATTGGTGTTTCTATGAGTTTCTTCTTTAATTGTTAGAATGTGTGTTCACATTCCTTAGTCTAGATGAAAGGTGCATATTTCTTTGTAAGTTCTATCAATGGCTTTGCAATCTTAGAGAAATTATCAATAAAATGCTGGTAGTAACTAGTGTGTCCAAGGAATGATCGGACATATTTTATGGTTTCTGGTTGGCGTGTTATTCCTTGGATGACCCTTATCTTTTTTGGGTCTACCTCAATCCCTTTCTACAAAATTTAGTGCCTTAGCATAATGCCTTCTTAGACCATGAGATGGCTTTTTTTCCAGTTAAGTCATAGGTTTGTCTCTACACATCTTTTCAGTACTTGCTCAAGTCAGTCCAAGGCTTGGTCAAATGTAGCTTCATAGGTGGAGAAGTCATCCATGAAAACTTCAACACCACTACCAATTTGTTATTGAAATATACTCAAGACCAAGTGTTGAAATGTTGTAGGGGCATTACATAGGCCAAATGACATCTTATAGTATGAAAAAGTCCCCTAGGGACTCATGAATGTTGTCTTGGCCTAGTCTTCTAGCACAATTTGGATTTGGTTATAGCCACTATAATCATCCAAGAAACTATAATAACAATGCCTGGATATGGTATCTAACACTTGGTCTACAAATGGCAAAGGAAAATGATCTTTAAATGTTGTCATATTTAACAACTTAAAGTCAATGCAAACCCGCCATTTGCCACCCTTCTTTGGTACTACTACGAGTGGGCTAACCCACTGACTATCCATGATTGGATAGATGAACCCCACTTTGAAGAGTTGCTCTATCTTCTCCTTGACGATTTGCTTTAATTTTGGGTTCAACCAACTTTGCTGCTACCTTTTAGGCCTTATGGCTATGTCAGTGTAGATGTGATGCTGGCATATCGTTGGATTGATTCTTGTTAATTTTGGATATGACCAAGCAAAGGCTATTAACTATTTATTTACCACTTTCAACAACTTTTCTTTTTGTTTAGGAGCAAGTTTGGCATTAATGATGATCGATTTACTATTCTTTAAAAATGCATACTCCATACTAGTCGATAAATTTTTTAGTTCTAAGGGCTCCTTCTTGAAGTGATCAGGGATCTCCAACTCTCCCCAACATGTATCACCATTTTCATTAGAGAGTTGAGAATGAACTTATTCAATCTTGTCCATGTCTTCAACATATGCACATGTTAGGCTCTCAATTGGCTCCATGCATATTGTGCTACTATTTGAATTAGCTATCAGCCACTGGGTTCCCTTCTGCTTTGTGGCTACTACGTATAGACATTGTTGAATATTAATTGCTTGTGCACACTGATTACATGCCTTAATATATGTGCTCTTGATGGATCAAATATTTTACACACAATTGCACACATTATCGCTATGTGAAATGCATAGAATAGACTTCTTCTCAATCTTTCTTAGCTTATTTTTCTTAAATATTTTGAGAGATAGATCCCTTATACCCATTCGTGCATTGATCGTGCTTAACCAAGTCCTTTCCATAATGATGGGGAAGTTACTTTTGCAATTATTCACCTTGATTACTAGAAAATTAGTAGGATAGGACCACCCACAGATTGTGATCACAATGTCCTCTACTAATTCCAAAGGGATAGTAATCAACTGATTTGCTAATTCTAAACGGATGTTGCTCTTCTTAAGAGGTGGTAGGTTCTAGGCCTTATACATATCATGGGAGATGAGGTTAACTCTAGAACTAGAGTCAAGAAGAGCCTTACATGGCTCTTGTCCAACAATCTGTAGATAGATGAGTGGACTTCCTAAATCAGATCTTTTTGTAGGAAGGTTGTCAGCCTTAATCCAATAAAAAATAGCATGGGTTAACATTACAATGTGGATCCTAGGTGGCACTTGGTTTGAAAGACACTTGAAGGTATTTGATGCATAGGATGAGGGTGATGAAGATGTAGGACGATCAACTTGAGTAGGTTGTGAGGGCTGGAGAGGAGTACTAGGCTAGAAGAAACGTCATTTCCTTAATCAATTATTTGGACCACTTGGTTGAAAAACTGGTTGTGAATGCACAACCCTTGTAGTGTTTCATTATTGTAGCTATGGAGGAATCTCACCCAGCATGGATGGAGCACGGGGTAATTGAGTTGAAGGTGGAGGCATAGGTGCAGAGGGAAGTGGAGGATGATAAGGATATGGATATGGGTTTTCCCCTCGAGTATATGGTGAATGTGTTCGGTGATACTCTGGAGGGTAATAGTGATGCTAAAATGATGCATGCATGACTTATAGAACTTCTAGGGGAGATGAGTTGCTGAACATAGTACCCATATGGATCTGGTTTCCTATAAGGGTACTGTTGCCTTGGTAGTGGCATTCCCTTTGATTGTGATTGATACCACTATTGGTATTGTTCATATGGTTGTGGAGGAGCTCCACTTGGGTAGTAAGCTTGTTCTTGCTGGTGGAACTATCTTGGACTGCCTTGATGGTAAGGTAATCATCTTAGAGCTTTCTTACTTGTAGATGAGGATTTAATGCATACATTCTAGACTCTTGTAAGTGTGACACCACAAGGCAACATCCCTTTGGATGTTCATATTGACAAATATCACATTCAGTTTCATCATCAGAGTTAGACTCCACAACTTCCTCTACTACAGCAGCTTTGCACTTATCTCTCTAGTAGGCACATTTAGCTTCTTTTCACCTCTTGCAATTATGATCACTAGTTTGCTCATTGGATTCTTTGGAAATATTTAAAGCAGTTTGAAAATTTTCATCCAAAGAGTCCCATAACTTATCAACCTTGGCCGAAATATCATAAACAAATTTTTGGATGGGCAAGGCTTTTCTGTTCACCACTTCATCAAGTGGTGACTCCTCCTCATTGGGAAATCAGACCTCTCATTTTCTAATAGAAGGATCCTTGTTATACTCTTTAGCACTCTCCCTTTTTCATAGCTGACCTTCTTCTTTTGCTACTGCTCAATTAACCTTTGGATTTGATGAGCTCTCATTTCAGACAATCTTCCTTGGGCATACATCCCAAGGGTTCTTCTTATTTCTGCTCTGAGCTGATCTATGATGTCGTGAAGTTGTTCCCTCTAAGAGTAACCATGGTCAAGGCATCTATGTAAGAGTGAACAGTATCAGTCCATGGTGGCATCCAAGGGTTCATGTGCTTCTTGTTTCTAGCCTTGGATTTTCCTTCTTAGATTAGACATTGTGAAGTACGTTTGATATTTATCATTGAATAGTTCTAACATGGTACTCCATCTTTGGATAGATTTTAGCTCTAAGGATTGGTACCAACTTTCAGCTTTCTTAATGAGTATCCTTGTGAAAAGCTTAAGTTTCTACCACTCATTCTTTATGTTCTATAAGGCACAGGCATCTTGAAAAGCTTGTAGATGTGTCTACAAATCAGAATTATATCCCCCCTCAAATCTTGGGATATTGTTCAAATCTAGGTGCTTGATCTGACTATCCTTCATATGTCTGGTCAGGATATTGTTCATTGCCTTCGCAATGTTGAGCATACTTTGATTTGCCAATAAAAGTTCATCATCATTGTTGTGTTGATGACACTAATGATGGTTTTGGGCCCCCCTTTGATTTTGATGGCCTTCACAGTCATTGTTATTTTGTCGATCACCTTCATCATAGTTGTTTTGATGGTGACTTCTATGAGAATCATTACATGAAGAGGAATGTTTGGAATCGAATGTAGAGGAAGGTGGACCACCACCACCACCACGGTGTTTGCCACCACTCTTACGCTTATTATGATCACCATCCTTAGATCCCTTGTTGCTACGATGTTTACCCAAGTCCCTAACTTGGCTATAACTCTTTCCTAACCCTAGTTTATGAATAGTCAATCGCAAGATCAAGTTCACATCCTCGCCATCAATAATAGGGGGTGGAGAATCTTCATCTTAAGAATCTTCCAAAGGAGGATCCTCATTGTCCTCTTGATCTAGTAGGAACAAGCGATTAGTGTAATGTTTCCCCTTTGAAGCTTCATAGAGTTTCTCTTGATGTTTATCTTGTTTACGTTGTGTTTCAGTGGGACAATAGTTCTGAGTGTCGTATCCATCCACAACGTACTCCTTGTGAAGATTTGCTATGCCCAACTTCTTAAGAGTTTTAAATAGCATTCTGGGCATAAATCTATCGAGGGGCAAGGCAATGTTACCCTCCATATCACGCCATCGCATTTGTTCATCCTAATGTAGGATGAAGATGAAATTTGTTAGAAACTCATCTAGATGAGTGTATACCACCTTGCATTCTTGTGGGACCAGTGGTTTAGTATCTTCAAGCTTATAAGAAGAAGAAGGCATTTTGCAAAATAAAATGAAATTGTCAGCATGTTTTTATAATTTTTATGTATAGTGGAAATGATATTGACCTTTAGGTTCATACAATGATATTAGTGATATTTACTTAGATCTACATAGTGCACGTTTAACAAACAAAGTCCCTAGCAACGGTGCCAATGATGAGTAGCGAAGTACCCCTATGCCCAACCATATGAATCACAAAGTGTTCATGTGTGATCTAGTTGAATTTTATGGACTTTGTTATTTCCAATGCACTAGACCCTTTAGGAAGTTGATGAGCAGCAAGGTAGCCCTATTCCCAACCATACGAATCATAGGCATTCACGTGCGATCTGGTCGAATTCCACAGACTATAATTACTAAGTACATTAGAGCTAAATAATGCTTGCGTGTTGTCCGTTCATTGTCTTCCCAGTCCCACTTGTAGAATGCAATTGTATGGTTAAGCATGATTGAGGCATAAGATTTTTACTATTTTGTGTTTTTATGGAATTACTTGCCTAGAACAAAGATGAAAGTATAAGTAAGAGTGATTAATTACTAAACAAACTATGATCTAATCTAACCTAACACAAGTAACCGTTTCCACTTCTCAGACACATCCTAAACTTTGTGTAAACACTGCTGGGCTATCAAACACTAACTATTCCTGAGCTACCAAGTGTCACACGTATGTTCGAAGGGGTTGTGCTTGTGTATTTTAATAATTTTCTTGATTGATCAAAATTAATTACTACATTAATAACATGAATGTAAATTGCATGAAATATAAATGCATAAGAAAAAAAGTCTCAAGTGCTACAAGGAATGGATGAAAGAGTTCGTTTTTATTGCCAACACAATGGTGTGTTCAGGTACATCAATGCTTGAATAAAGATCCATTCACACTTAGATCTTTTACTACAGGCACTTGGAAAATATTCTAACTCTCAAATGAACAAACTGCAAGAGTTTCGCTACTTGACTACTAAAAACTTACTCCCAATTGTGCACCTAGGCACTATATTTATAGACCTGAGAGTAACCTTGCGATATCGAATATACGATATCACATCTTGGGTTGCAATATCATGTACTTGATATTGTGGCCACCCTGATATTGGAGCATATGAGAAAAACAGTTTATCATACCCCCATGACTGAATGAAAACTCGTCCTCGAGTACAGAAGAAGAGGAACAAGTCTTTTACAAAATACATTAGGGGGTGTGGATTTATTTAACTAACATGTAGGGTGACACAGAGAAAAAAAACAAACATAGAAGTGCCCAAGCATACAACATTACAATTGTGTACAAAACTAGTGTTCATGACAATAGGAAAGAACACCAATGGATCCAAAAGGACATCCAACCCCTCTTGGCAATAGAAGAATGAGGGAGAGGTAGAAGAGATCTAGTGGTTATGAATAATATCCCGTAAGTGATATGGTTGCATCCTCCTTGGTGACAATAGTCCCACTTCCAGTCCACGCTTTCCACTACAATCACAACAAAACTAAGGATTAGTATATATAGTACAACAGATAATGGCTGAATACCTTGTCTCATTGGGGATTTTATCTAGCCAAGTTGTGATTGTGATAGATTGATTGCTTGATATTATTAGTGGAAAGACTAACGAATGGGTTAAATAAGAGAAGCGATCCATACAATTCAAAAAAAGCTAAACACAAGGAGTACTAGAAAGAGGGTATTCATAATAATAAAAAGGAGTTCATTACAAAAAGTTGTGAAGGTGCATACAATTGGATGACATGGATGGGGTAAATAAAATGAATTTGATTGTAATAATGTCTAAGGATAAAGAACTTTACTTAACCAAACCAAAAGATATGCAAGTGGGTCCTCCCCAAAGCAGGCACAGGCCTTTTATGCCCTTGCATAACTTCAAACCAAGCGGCTCCATGGATGATTAATGGTTACAGAAAGTTAAGTGCAAAAAAGCCAAAAGTAACTGATTGAGAAACCTGACACATCCAACTAGAACATTGAATCAAAACATGAAACCGATAGTGAGGTGAGGCATGAAAAGCATAGATGGATGACAAAGAGAGTGGAATGCAGTTCCTAATTATGGTCACATGCAATCCCTTGTAGAGTTTGTGATTAAATGACTTGGTAGGATTCATCCTCAGTCCAAATCAAAACCAACCACTTTTAGTGACTTTGCATCGACATTCTAAGGCAATTCTATCCCCCGAGACACAAGAATGCTTCCACAAAACAACCACCATTCCAATTTGGAGTGAAGATAGGAAGTGAGGAAGGGTCTTAGTTAGAGAAGACAAGACAAGTCTCATAACCAATGCTTGTAGTCCTTTTATTTGGTCTAAGGGATGTGCTTTGAATTCCCATGTTTTTTTGAATTTGAACCACACCATGCAAAGACCCATGCATTTTTCGCATTTATTTTGTCCAAGGGGTGTGCTTTGAATCCTCATCTCTCTCTCTCTCTCTCTCTCTCTCTCTCGTGATGAGGACCACACCATGCAAGGACTTATTTGACTTCCTATTGTGAAATGATGTGGAATGGTGAGAAACATACGAGAACACTGCTGCACATAGGAAATAGAAAAGCACAAAGAATACTACATCCCTTTGAAGCCACACTTTGTCCAAATCTTTGATTCCTTCCCAATTCTGGAAACTACAGAAGTCACCAATTTATTAAAGTTGCATTAATGAAGAAGAAATTGCACGCTTCCAAGGCAAGGAAAATCATAGAGTATGTGGATGGGTGGACGATGTGGACTCACTGCCTGTTACATGAAGAGAAACCATGTCCTAGTCATCAGTGACGACATTCAAAGCTAGAAACCAGACATCAACAATCAAATTACAAATGAAACATACCACCATTGAGTAGTGCATTACCATTGTACCTACCATCTTATTAGCAGAAAAAGTATAAAAAAACATCAAACACAAGCAAACATAACCATAAAAGAAAGTAAAAGAGTAGACAATAAATATTGAATATATTAACAATGTTGTAAAACAAAAATTAAGAGAAGACCAATAACTTTAAAAATATAAATATGTAAAACAAAAAATGTAAAACAAAGAAGATGAAGAAAAAAAGTTGTAAAATCAAAAATGTGTAAAACAAAAAGGTCAAAAATATGTCGAGCCACCTAAGGTGTTAGTATGGGTGGCCATCTCCCCCATGACTAAGTTGGAAGGGAGAGATCCAAAAGATTGAGTGTGGTTGTCCATCTGATGAGGTGTTTATTGCGTTGGTTCACTTGGCCTCATGGAAAGGTTTTATTTGTTGAATGTTGATTAGTTGTTTCTTGTTTGGGCTATCAAGTTTGTAGATGATCATGGCCCCAGAAGAAAAAGTCTCATCAATGATGTAAGGTCCTTCCCACAATGTTTGAAATTTGGTTCGTTGGGATACATGTGTAGGATTTTAATAGAGAACCTTGTCTCCTAGTTGAAACATGACTTTTCTTATTTTGGGGTCATGGCGTTTCTTGTTGAATGCCATATGTGTTTCATTGGATGATAGGGCCATTAACTGATTTTCGTCTAGCAAGTTGAGACTCATTAATCGTTCTTTCTATGCTAGACTTAGATTTAGGTCAAGATCACAGGCTCTAGAGAGTGTACGGAGTTCAGATTGGATGGGCAATGTTGGTAGTTTTCCGTACATGAGCTCATAGGGAGAATAACCTATGGGAAGTTTCCATGTGGAGCGATAGGCCCAAAGGGCATCATTTAATTTAGTACTCCAGTCCCTTCAGTACTTGTTAATGGTTCGCATTAAAATTTTTGTAATCTCTCGATTAGTGACCTTAGCTTGACCATTAGTTTGGGGGTGATATGGAGTTGTGAGTTTATGCTCAACCCTCAAGTGTTGCATCAGTTTCTGGAAAGTGGCACCTGTAAAATAAGTTCCATTATCATAAATTAATGCACAAGGTATACCAAACCTATTTATGATGTTTCGTTATACAAACTGAGTAGTAGTGGTGGATGTATAGTTGGTGATGGTTGCTGCTTCTACCCACTTGGTACAATAGTCAATTACGACTAGTATATATGCCTTTCCATTTGATAAAGGTGTGATGGGACCCATAAAGTCAATGCCCCAAATATAGAATGGCTTAAGAGGTTGTATCCATTGTTGTGACCCCTCCATTCGAGTTGTCATTCCACCATTCCTTTGGTAACAATCATAAACGTGGATGAATTGATGTGCATCCTTGAAGATTGTTGGCCAATAATACCCTGCCATTAGGATTTTTATGGCCGTGCATGTGCTAACATAATGGCCCCCACAAGGGCCTTCGTGAGCATCCTGGAGAATGCACAATTGATTCATATCAAGAACACACCAATGTACCAGGCCATTGGGACAAACTTTCTAAAGGTTTTCATTAATCTCCATGAAATGCTTGACTCGGTGAAGAAAATTTTGTTTCTTTCTAGTGTCCAGCGCTTGTGGTAGTTCTTGCTTAAGTAGATAAGTGAGGATGGTGTCATACCATTTTGGTTCATCAAGCATTTGTGCATTAATAGCATCTGCAAGGAGAGATTCATCAGAGAATTGATCAGATAAAGGACTCTCTTTCTCCTTGTCGTCCCATCTTAGTTATGATAAGTGATCTGTGACCACATTCTCCACACCTTTACGATCTACCATCGTGAGATCGAATTCCTGCAAAATCATGAGCCATTGTATGACACGAGGGCTCACTATTGATTTGTTTATTAGAAATCTGATGGCGCTATGGTCTATGTGCACAAACACTTTGTAGCCAAGCACATAGTGCCTAAAATTCTCTAAGGCGAACACCACTATCATCAACTTCTTTTCTATGGTGGTGTAGTTCAATTGTGCACCTGCAATGCTTCGACTTGTGTAATGAATGTAATATGGACGTTTTTGATCATCCATCTATGTAAGTACTACTCCCAAAGCATAATTTAATGCATCAGTCATTACATGAAATGGTCTAGACCAATCTGGTGCTTGAATAATTGTGGTTTCAACAAGCTTTTGCTTTAATTGCTAAAATGCTATTTCACATGTAGAGGTCCATACGAACGATGCATCCTTCTTTGTCAATTCTACCAATGACTAGGGGATTTTGGAAAAATTCTAAATGAAGTGCCAGTAGTAGCTAGTATGACCAAGGAATGAATGTACTTCTTTGATTATTTCAGGTTAGCGGGTTATTCCTTGGATAACCCTTATTTTTTAGGGTCCCCTTAATTCTTGCTTTTGAAATGCTATGCCCCAAAACTATGCCTTCTTGGACTAATAGATGGCTCTTTTGCCAATTGAGCTAGAGGTTTGTTTCAACACATCTCTTCAATACCTACTCAAGACGGTCTAGGGCTTGCTTAAACATAGTTCCATAGGTAGAAAAATCATCCATAAAAACTTCTACCCCACTACCAATTTGTTGTTGGAAAATGCTAAGAACTAATTGTTGAAATTTGGCTAGGGCATTGCATAGACCAAATGGCATCTATCGGTAAGCAAAAGTCCCTCAAGGACTTGTGAAAGTTATCTTTGCCTAGTCCTTTGGTGCAATCCGAATTTGTTTATAGCCACTAGAACCATCAAGAAAGCTATAATAACAATGCCTAGAAATGGTGTCCAGTACTTGGTCGACGAAAGGCAATAGAAAATGATCCTTGAAGGTTGCCATATTGAGTAGCCGAAAATCAATGCACACTTGCCATTTGCCTTCTTTCTTTGGTATAATCACGAGTGGACTGACCCACTCACTATCTGCGATAAGGTAGATAAATCTCGCAATGAGGAGTTGTTCAATCTCCTCTTTAAAAATCTATTTTAATTTGGGATTCAAACGTCGCTATGACTATCATTTGAGCTTGACGATGGGATTAGTGTATATGCGATGTTAGCATATTCTTAGATCTATCCTAGTGAGTTCAGAATATGATTAAGAAAAGGCTGTTGACCACTTTTCCATAACTTTTATCAACTTTTTCTTCTGTTCTATAGTAAGCTTGGCATTAATAATAACTGGCCTGCCATTTTTCAAAAATACGTACTCCATTCCAGCTGGTAGTGTCTTTAATTCAAGTGGCTCTTATTTAAAATTGTCAGATATTTCCAGCTCACCCCAATTGAAATCATCATTTGCTCCTTCTGAGAGTGGATGATGAACTTACTCAAGTTCATCCATACTTACAACATATTTGTACATTAGGCCCTCAGTAGGTTCCATGCATACTATACTACTGCTAGCATCAGTTGTCAACCACTGGGTGCCTTCTTGTTTTGTGGCTGCTGCGTACAAGCCTCTCTGGATCTTAGCCTCTGGTGCACACTGCTTGCATGCAGAGATAGATGTTTGCTTTATTGACCATAACTTTTGCACACAATGGCACTTTGAATCACTGTACATGATACATGGAACTCACTTCTTCTCGATCTTCCCAAACTCATTTTCTTTTGATATTTCTAAGGAAAGATCTCTAATGCCCATTTTGGCATCAACAGTACTTAGCCACGTCCTTCCCATAATAATTGGAAAGTCACCCTTGCAGTTATCCACTTTGATTACTAGGAAATCAGATCGATATGACCACTCACAAACGGTGGTGATGATGTCCTCAACCAGTCCCAATGAAACAGTGATCGACTAGTCTGTTAATTCTAGCTGAATGTTGCTATTCTTTAAGGGAGGAAATTTCCACATTGTGTACATCTCATGTGAGATCAGATTAATACTAGAACCAAAGTCAAGAAGAGCTTTACAAGGCTCATTCCCAGCAATTTGTAAGTAAACTATGGAACTCTCAGGGTCAGCTAATTTTTTGGGTAGGTTACCAGCTCGAATCTAATCAGATACAGCATGTGTTAGCATTATAGTATGGATTTGAGAAGGATTTTGGTTTAAAGGGGACTTAGATAAAGAGAAAATAGAGGAAGTTGGAGGAGTAGGGTTACCAACCACCGATGTGTCCAAGGGCTTTGCTGGACTGCAAGGTCAGAAGAAGGATCTTTTCTTTGTTTGTGGTTTTGACCTGCTTGATAGGTTAACTGATTACAGATTAACCACCCTCGTAGTGTTCCTTTGCTGTGGTTGTGCAGGAAATTCACCTTGCATAGATGGAGTAGGTGGTAGCTATGTAGGAGGTGGAGGAGTTGGTGCAAGGATAGGAGGTTCATGAGGATAGTAGGTGGCATCCCTCCTTGGATAGGAAAATTGATATGTTTTAGGAGGGTAGTGGTGAGATTGGTAAGAAGCAACATGACCAGAGGAGTCCCTTGGAGATGAAGGTTGCTAAATGTAGTAACCATAGGGATCTGGTTGTCAGTAAGAGTATTTCTATCTTGGAGGTGGCAATGCCCATGATTGTGATTGTTGTTACTACTGGTACAATTCATAGGGTTGCAGAGGAGTTCCACTTGGATAGCATTGCTATAGTTGGTGGAACTGTCGAGAATTACGTTATGGATAAGGTAATCTTTTGGGCATTTGCCTTTGTGCAAGTCATGGATGTAAGGCATACATCCCAAATTCCTGCAAGTGTGATACAACTAGACAACATCCCTTAGGATATTCATATTGGCAGACATCACACCCATCATCATAATCTAAGTCACTATTTGCAACCATCTCTATCGCATCCATTTTACCTTTACCCTTAGATATGGTATATTCAGCCTCCTTACGCCTCCGGCACTCATGCTCACCACTTTGCTCATTGGACTCTTCAGTAATTTTTAAAACAACTTGAAACCTATTGTCCATGGAGTCCCATAATTGATCAACCTTAGTCGTGATTTCTAATTGCAATTTTTGGAATGGCAAGATTTTCTAATTAACCACCTCATCTCTGGTGAATTCATCCTCATTGTCACAAAATCGGACCTCCTTTTTCTGAATAGAAGGATCCCTATTATATTCTTCTACACTTTCATGTTTTCTCAGTTCTCCCTCATCCTTGGCTACTTGCTTAATTAATTTTTGAATCTGACAGGTGCTTAACTTTGTCAATCTCCCTTGGGCATAAACGTTGAGGGTTTTCCTGGTTTTAGACCACAACCCATCTATAATATGGTGAAGCTGATCAAGCTAAGAGTATCCATGGTCAGGACACCTATGCAATAGAGAGTAGTATTGGCCAATAACAGCATCCAAGGGCTCATGATTCCCTTGTTTCCACCCTTGAATTTGTTTTCTTAGATTGGATACTTAGGATTACATTTGATATTTGTCAGTGAATAATTCCAACATCATACTCCATTGCCTGAATGATTCTGGTTCCAAGGATTGATACCAAATTTCTGCTTCCTTGATAAGTGTCCTTGGAAATAATTTTAGCTTTTGCCATTTGTTCTTAATATTCTGCAAGGAACATGCATCTTGGAAGGCCTAGAGATGATTTTGTGGATCAACATCATATCCTCCCTCGAACTAAGGGATGTTGTTAATATCTAGCCTCTTTATTCTGCTGTCCTTCACATGCCTTGTTGGAATCCTCACATCCTCTGCAATATTCAACATGCCCTGAGTAGCAAGTAGAGGTTCATCAAGGCCATGATGGTGATGCCTACAGTGTTGTCTACTAGCCCTTCTTTCTTGATGATGGGCCTCTTCGGATTGCCCACGTCTTCGGTCACGACTGTCCTAATTGTCCTTTCTATTTTCCTAGTCTGATCGGTCATCTCCATCATGGTTATTTCTTCTATGGCCATGATTTGAACCAGATGAAGAAGAAGATGATGATGATGAAGGGGAAGAAAAAGGGGAACTTGCTTCGCATTGATGCCCATCACCCTTCCTTCAATGCTCACAACCACGATCGCGATCATGAACTTCTTTATTCCCCCTTTTTTTGACTTGCTTCTCTAGATCCATTTTTGTCATTGGATNTTTTTTTTGACTTGCTTCTCTAGATCCATTTTTGTCATTGGATCCATTTTGACCAGAACCTAGATTATGAATTGTAGATTGTACATTTTGGTTAAGGGCTCCTTGAACAAAGTCAAAGAGAGGAGAATCACTAAAGAAGTGGTTACCTTCATCAGTTGGGGCAAGTGGAGATGGAAAGATATTTGACCCCTTACCCTTCATAAGCTCGTGTTGATGCTCCAGTTGATGATCCCTTAATCTTTGCGCTTCAGTGGGATGATAATCCCTTGAGTCGGGATCTCGCATCTCTTATTCTCCATGGAGATGTTGAAGCCCATGTCATGTGAGCATTAACTGGAGCATTGCTGGATTAGATTGGTTAAGTGGCAACACAATGTTGCCTTTCACACCATGCTATAGCATCAGTTCGTCTTGATGCAAGATGAAGGTAAAGTCTGGTACATACTCATTAAGATGAGCATATACCACCCAGTATTGTTGAGGCACCTGAATTACCCTAGGCAGAGATGGGCTCCTATGAGAAGAAGACATTTTGTGTTAATAAACAATGTGCAGTTGAGGTTTAATTAATGATAATAATAATTTTATATATTTTCATAGGATTCGACTCTGAGGGTTCGAACAATGAGGTTACTAAATTTCACTAGGTTTAGATAGCGCACGAAGAACTATAATCCCTAGCAACAGTGCTAATGATGAGTGACAAGGTGCCCCTAAGCCCAACCATACAAATCACAGGCATTCACGTGCAATTCGGTCAAATTCCACAGACTATAATTACTAAGTACACTAGAGCTAAACAATGCTTGTGTGTTATCTGTTCATTGTCTTCCTAGTCCCACTTGTGGAATGCAATTGTATGGTTAAGTGTGAATGAGGCGTAGGAATTACTTGCCTAGAACAAAGATGAAAGTAAAAGTAAGAGTGATTAATTGCTAAACAAACTATGAGCTAATCAAACGCTAACTGTTCCTAAGCTATCAAGTGTCACACATATGTTCGAAGGGGTCATGCTTGTCTATTTTAATAATTTGCTTGATTGATCAAAATTAATTACTGCATTAATAACATTAATGTAAATTGCATAAAATATAAATGCATAAGAAAAAAAGTCTCAAGTGCTACAAGGAATGGATCAAAGAGTTTGTCTTTATTGCCAACACAATGGTGTGTTCAAGTACATCAATGCTTGAATAAAGATCCGTTCACACTTAGATCTCCTATTGTAGGCACTTGGAAAATATTCTAACTCTCAAATGAAAAAACTGCAAGAGTTTCGCTACTTGACTACCAAAAAATTACTCTCAATTGTGCACCTGGGCACTGTATTTATAGACCCGGGAGTAACCTTGCAATATCAAATGTATGATATTGCATCTTAGGTTGCAATATTGCGTACCCGATATAGCGGCCACCTTGATATCGAAACATATGAAAAACACTATTTATCATAAGTGAATCTAGCCTTAAGGTTAATAATTATCTTCCCAATTATACTTGTGACATTCATTGGTATGGTTAAGTGTAACTGAGGCATTCGATTTGTATCATTTTTATGTTTTATAGTCAAGTGCTTGGAATGTAGATAAAAAGGGATTTAATTGACTGATCTAAATTAACTAATTAACTAATCATTTAACTAATCCTAATATAAGTATCCATTCCCACTTTCTATACATGTCCTAAACCCATGTATCCACTATTGGGTGACCAAACGCTACGCTACTGAGCGTATCAAGCAATAACGTTGTTGGGATTACCAAGCGAAAACATGTTATACTTGAAGTGGTTGTACTTATGTGTATAATCTATCTAGCTTAATTGCTTATCCAACATAGTAACTAGAAAATAATCAATAATTAATTAAAAACATTTAATAAATAATTGAAAATAGTAAAGGCATAAATAAAATATCTAATCTATTCAAAGTGCTGCAAGGCTTATTAGAAAGCTCATCTTTATTGTCACACACACTGTTGTGCTCAAGTACAACAATGCTCGAATAAAGATTTGTACACTCAATGAGTCCTGCTGTGGGCACTTAGAGGAAAAAACTTTTAACTTTCGAATGGAAAAAAATGCAATAGCTTTGCTGCGATTGAAATTTAGATTGCCATAAATATGACTAGTAGGCATGTATTTATAGGCAATGGATAGACACTGCATCAACGGGGCCTCATCGATAAAAGGCGAGATGCATCAACAAGGCCTCATTGACGCAGCCAACCAACAATGACTCATCACCCTTTTATGCTTGTGGGGCATTTGAACTGCCTCTGTGATCTATATCATGCTTCTGGTAGAAAAAAAGGGTTCATTGTCATCAGACATACCCTAATGATAATCTTGATTTATGTTTTTTTAATCATTATGTCTATGATTACTTTGATTTCTTTCATCTTGCCTTTGCTCTTTATTTTTATCTTCATCTTGACTCCTTAGTGTACCTTCATCTTTGTCAAAACTAGAGGTTGAAGAGGAGGAGGAAGAGGAAGATGGTGAACTGGGAGAATTGCCATGGCTCCTATATCTCCCCCTATGGTCCCTAGATTTATCTCTTCTAGGTTTGGAGGAGGTCTTGGGCCTTGAGGTCCTTCTTGTTCTAGGACTTACTTCATCTTCTCTAAGATTATTTGCATTAGTTGAATGTAGTCCTTGAATGTAGTAAGGGTCTAAATGAACATATGAGACCCATGTGTTTACTGATTCACTCTAATTTTCTTTAATATAGATTGTACAATTTTTCTTACTAGTGTTCTCATCATGTGATGGATTATTGGCTCTATGTGAAGAATACATGTTTTTAATTAATAATGTGTATGAGTTAAAATATTAAATTTTCTTAAAAGATAAGACCTTAATGCTTTTATAGTGATCGTTTATAATATAACTAATTTATATCACTAGCACCATCCCAGGCAATGATGCCAATGATGAGTAGCAGGTACCCCCTATGCCCAACCATATGAATCACAAGCATTTACATGCAATTCGATTGAATTCCGTGGATGGAACTAGTATGGTAACTAGATTATTAAGCATTGATCGTAGGTCACTATCTTTCCACTTAGACTAGTGCTAGCTTAGAAGATTTGGGTCCCAGTTATATGCCTTTACACTCTCCTTTTTACATAACTCTCCTTCTTTTTTTGCCACCTACTCAACTAGTCTTTATATCTGATGGGCTTTCAATTCTGATAATCATCCTTGGGCATAGATCCCAAGAGTCTCCCTTGTTTTGTTACGAAGCCCATTTATGATGTGGAGAAGCTGCTCATTTTGAGGAAAACCATGGCCTAGACATTTATGTAGTAGAGAATAATATCTATCCAAGGCTACATCCAAGGATTCATGATTTTCTTACTTTCACCTTTGGATTTGTTTTCTTAGATTGGACACTCTTTCATAGGTTTGGTATGTTTCGTTGAAGAGCTCAAGCATTGTGAACCACCGATGGATTGAATCTAGTTCCAATAATCTATACCAACTTTCAACTTCTTCTATTAGTGTCTTAGGAAAGAGCTTAAGCTTTTACCATCTACTTTTATTGTTTTGCAAGGTGTAGGCATCATGGAAGGCCCGTAAATGATGTTGTGGATCGAAATTATAGTCTTCCTCAAATTTAGGAATGTTATTCATATCAAGCCTTTTAATGCAGCTTTCCCTTTAATGCCTATGGGGCATTTGAATTGCCTCTATGATCTGTATCATGCTTCTAGTAGAAAACAAGGGTCATCATCAGACATATCCTAATGATAATCTCTATTTCTATTTTTTTGATTATGATGATCTTGTCTGTGATTACTTTGATGTCTTTCATCTTGCCTTTGCTTTTTATTTTTATCATCTTGACCCCTTAGTGTATTTCTACCTCTATACCGACATTCATCTTTGTCAGAACTAGAGGTTGAAGAGGAAGAGGAAGAGGAAGATGATGAACTGGGAGAATCACTATGGCTCCTATATCTCACCCTATGGTCCCTTCATTTATCTCTTTTAGGTTTGGAGGAGGTCTTAGGCCTTGAGGCCCTCCTTGTTCTAGGACTTACTTCATCTCCTTTAAGATTGTCTGCATCAGTTGAATGTAGTCTTTGAATGTAGTAAGGGTCTAAATGAACATATGAGACCCTTGTGTTTAGTAATTCACTTCAATTTGCTTCAATATAGATCATACAATTTTTCTTACTAGTTTTCTCATCATGTGATGGATTCTCAACTCTATGTGAAGAATACATGTTTTTAATTAATAATGTGTGTGAGTTAAAATATTAATTTTTCTTAAAAGATAAGTTGTTGATGCTTTATAGCGATCGTTTATAATATAACTAATCTAGATCACTAGCACCATCCTAGGCAATGATGCCAATGATGTGCAATAGGTACCCCCTACACCCAACCATACAAATTACAAGCATTCATGTGCAATTCGAGCAAATTCTGTAAATGAAACTAGTGTGGTATCTAGATTGTTAAGTATTGATCACAGGTTGTTGTCTTCCCACTTAGGCTAGTGGTAGCTTTGTCATGTATGGTTTAGTCCAAAATGAGGCATATGATTATTGATGTTATGCGACCCTTAACTTAGCTAAATAATTGATGAGTGGCTAGGTACCCCTACACTCAACCATATGAATACGAGCGTTCACGCAACATCTAGTCGAACTCCGCAGACGGGCTAGTTGTGGTATTTAGATAGTTACACGTTGATCACAATTCGCTTTCTTCCCACCTAGACTAGTATTTGCTTTGTCACGTATGGTTTAGTTCAGAGTGAGGTGTATGATGTGGTCCTAAGCTAGTACTACTCTTAGAGGCAATGGAAAATAACTTTGTTTTAAGCTAATAGGGAATAAGAAGAAAAATCTAAGCTAGCCTAAGTGCGATGAGCATATGTCCTTAATCATCCATACACATTTTGGACCTCATGTACTACTTCTGGGATTACCAAGCACATGTTACTTAAGCACAACTAGATACGCTACTGGGATACCAAGTAGTCACACTTAAATGCTCGTGATTAGGTTGTACTCATTCCATGTTTAATAACAGGGATAGTAAATGAAGGTAAAGAAATATTAATTAAGAAAACAATAAATAACAATAACAATTAAGCAATTAAAACTAAGTGAATGTTTCAATGATGAAGCAATCTCGATCTTTATTGCCAGTCATGTGCGTGTCCAAGTACGTCGCACTCGAATAAAGGTTCCGTGCAATTACAATCATCACACTATAGGCATGCACTGGGGAAAGAATTGAAATGAACTAAAAATAACAAAAAGACTCTACTTCTATCCTTACTTACTCCCCCTTCCTGTGCGTCGAAAGGTGTATTTATAGGCTTACACAGGAGTCGCAATATCATGTATCCGATATCGTTATCCATGCCACAATATCGTGTACCCAATATCGAGGGTTCGATATCAAGGGTTCAATGTCAAGGGTCTCATATTAGCACCTGGCAAACCATGATTCATCAATAATCATGTAGAAATTAATTATTTAAACTAATTAATAATAAAAAGATGAATCCTAAACTATCCTAAGGGCAACGAGTATTTGTTCTCAACTTGTTGTACACATCTTGAACTCATGTATCCACTACTGGAATTACCAAATGTTATGCTACTAGGTGAACTAAGTAATAATGCTGTTGGGATTACCAAGCAAATACATGTTGACGCTCAAAACTGGTCGCACTCATTCTGTCGATTGATTAGCGTGCATAAAAATGTAAATGTTAACTAAGTACATAGAAAATAAACTGCATTGAAAATAAATCTATTTTAAGTCAAAGTGCTACAATGAATAGGAATCAATCTCAATCTTATTGCCATTCATGGAATGTGTCTAGGTACAATGCCACTTGAATAAGACACTATACAATTGACTTAAATCCACATTGTAGGCACTCCTCTAGGATTACAAAATAAAACTACAAGAGTCTAGTTACACTGCTTACCAAATGGTGCCAAATACGCGACGGGTGCTTGCATATTTATAGGCAAATATAGGCATTGTGTCGATGGGTATGTATTGACAAAGTTGCCTAACATACCAAGTCTAATCAATTGGGCATTGAACATACTTACCACTTATCAAGGGTGTTGGAACCGAAAACATTTGTTTAACAATATTTGCCCCTAAGACATAGTGAAATTATAACTCAATATTACCCACTAAAATAGAACCCATAACTTAAAGTTTCCAAATCAAAAGTCTTACTTTAATATAGTGATACCTATAAGTAAACAATGATAGTAAAGTCATATCATGCAAACAAAAATTTGTCCAAAGGCATTGCAACTAAATTCTATGAAAGACTAGATGAAACTTATCCATAGAACTAGAAGTTGTTAGGGAAGCTTCGCAAATTAGCCATTTGAAAAAACAAAATCTATGAAAAGAAACAAAGGGAGTGAAAATCAATTAGCTTCATGGAGGAAGGGGGTGCCACAAGGCTCACAAACGAATGGTCACGTTCAAACTTGCTGGCCATTAGCGGAAGGCATTCCTTAAGGCAACTTGACTACTAGTAGATGTGATGATGTGATGAGGGAAAATTCCACTATTGAGGTTGACCCACCTCTATGTTATATCAAACAAAATTATTGTATTGACTATTTTTCTTAGGATACACTTGGAGATTAAGCTTTATTTATACAAGTTCGTGCAAAGAAGATCAAATTCAACCATCCAATTACTGCAGAGAAAAGAAAAAGAAAAAAACATTTTTAGCATGAATCATAGCAAGGTGTGATTTAACGAGGATTAACCATGCATTTTTAGGAAGTAAAAGGTTGGAGTGAGGCTGTAAACTACCCAAATACCCCGTTAAAAACCTGCGTCATTTTAAATGTTGAATAAGCTTACCAGTTGAATGGTCATTTTCATGGACACGTTCATTTTTTTAAAAGATAAGGGGAAGAAACAAACACGCCAGCCGAGAAATGCAAACCTTCCATTGCCTTGTCTGCAATTCATTTTAATTATCCAGTTGCTACTTCGTCACAGATTTTGGACTGCAAACAGAACCATGGCAAGACTTATTATTTTGGCGTTTATGGGAATTATCATTGCCCACCAGAACTTCCTCCTGAATTGTGCTGCACCGATCAATGGAATCTGCAGCAAAAACAGGAAGAAAGATCCTCTTCTTCATCCAGTTATCATTGTGCCAGGACTGGGAGGAAACCAGATTGAAGCAAGGCTAACTTCTGCTTATAAGTCTACTGGTCTGATTTGCAGAAGGTGGTTCTGGGAGAGAACATGGTTCACAATCTGGTTCGATTTTTCCATCATAATTCCTCCCTTTACTCGCTGCTTTGCTGACAGAATGAAGCTCGTTTATGATCCCCAGAAAGATCAGTACTCAAATGTTCCAGGAGTTGAGACCAGGGTTCCCTATTTTGGCTCCACCAGAGGAATGCAATTTCTTGATAATGGTATCACGTAAGTAAAAACATTAGCGGGTTAAAAAAATAATCTTGAAACTGGTTTTGATTTTAATTTTTCTTAAAATTGCTGGGTTGCTAAGGTTACTGGTTGCTTTTTAGTTTTTTACATGCTAAATGGGTTGGATAGACATCTAATTTCATGTACAAAGTCACAATGAGGATTACAATGAGATAGAGGCAATCTAACTTGGATTTACAGTTTTTGAGATATGTTATAGTTTGAGTCTCCTAATCTTCTTTACTTCAACTATATTTACTCTCTGAAAACAATAGCATGAGAGAATCAGCTACCAGTGGTGACTGTCACCTGGTTTCTGTTTCCCCCTTTTTAAGAATCACATTACAGGGAGATATTTAGATGTTAAGTGTTACAATACGAAAATAATGTTACATTTTACAACCAGAGAGTTGAAATTAGCATGGAAATTTTCAAATTTTGCATTATTGACAAATTAAGGATCTATGAAAGAGGTTAGACAGTGTTAGACTCCCAAGTAATAACTTATTTTTATAAACTAATGGATTAGGACCCTCACACGGGAATGTAATTATTGATTTTAATTATCAATGTAATAAATTACCTGATTAAATTAATAAGAACCGTCTTCTGTTTCAGTTTTAATTATTACAGTTTTATGATAAGATGTTTAAAAGATCATCACTGAGTCTCAATGCTCATGGTGTCCACCAAAAGTTTAACCTTTCAAAGTAGTTGCACTCAGGCTCAAATCCATGTCTTTTTACTTGAGGAAAAGACACCTGAACATGTTTGATTGTCTAAATCTTAAAATAAACAATATCCATGAATTCCTTTTTTAAAAATGAAATCTCAGCTTCTGGAACCATTATGATGCACATGCAGGTGTGTGGTGTCATACATGTCTTTGATGGTAAAAACCTTGGAGGATGAAGGATATGTTGATTCTGAATCTCTGTATGGAGCCCCATATGACTACCGTTATGGGCCTGACAAAGAAGCCACCTCTGTAAGCTCCAAGTTTCTGCAGAACCTGAAAAAGCTGGTGGAGGAAGCTTATGCCAGGAACCAGAACAGAGCAGTAATTTTTGTTACACACAGTCTTGGTGGGATGTGGGTACACCATTTTCTGAATCTGCAAACCCCAGCATGGAAGCAGCAGTACATAAAGCACTTTGTGGCCATTGCAACACCATGGGCAGGAATGGTACAAGAAGTGAGGACATTTGCCTCAGGCTATAATCTTGGGATCCCTACTGTGGATCCATTGGCTGTCAGGGACGCACAGAGAAGCTGGTTAACCAATCTCTGGCTTCTGCCAATGCCTGAATTTTTTGGAAATAGAACATTGGTGACCAGGGAACAGAAAACCTACAATGCAACAAATATGGCGGAGTTTCTGGAGGATATAGGATTCATGGAAGGAGTTAAACCTTACCTAACCAGGATTAGGCCATTAACCATGCATCTGGAAGCACCCAGAGTGCCTTTGACAGTGATCCATGGAAGTGGGGTGAAAACCCCTGATGTCCTTATGTATGGTAAATGTGGGTTTGATCAGCAGCCCCAGATAATTGAAGGTGATGGGGATGGAACTGTGAATTTGTTGAGCTTGACTGCAGTTGTTCCCCAGTGGTCTGCAACACAGGGCCAGCCAGCAGTGAAAGTTATCAGGCTCCAAAAATGCTCTCATGAAGGGATTCTCATGGATCCTGAGGCTGTTAAGGTTATTGTCAAGGAAATTCTGAATGTGGGATCCAGATCTCAGTTTGTTGAATTGTTTAAGTAGCCAAATGGTTTATGATGAGCAGTCCCAACTGGGTTACTGTTTACCATGAAAATCCTACAAGCTCACCTTTGTGGATGCATGTCTGTTTGCAAAAGAGAGACTCTAGGTCTGACAGGAAAAGCGACCATCAGAAGTAAACAGTGAAGGCATAAGGGTGTACCATCATTAATTTTTACTTATATATGATAACTTTGAAAAAATGAAAAAAAAAAAAAAAGACTTCTCGTAGGGCTTCATATAACTTGTTCTCATACGGTCTTTCTATTAATTCCCTTGCAAAATATTTGCAAATCATCAGTTCCTAAATGGTGCACAAAACTTCCTTCTCGTTCCAACAACAAAATAACTAGTCTAGCTTAGTCCCTAGGAAATTCTTTTTAATATGGACTAATGTCAAAATGCATTTGGCCATTGTCTACCTTTATTTTCAAGGAAATGAGTATGATGCATGGGTGAAAACTATCCATCTTACAAATCCTTTGTTGGGAGACAGACGTGTTCTGCGACATAGATTATGGCTTTATCATATGGTCCTCTTTCACTGTTCTAAGAGCTATATCATTAAAGTAAGTATTTCAAAATTTCTTTTATAATGACTAATATCAAATGCATTTTGGAAATTTCATTAAGATTGAGCACTCTTGAAATATCAAGATACACCAATATAATAATAACTAAAATATAGTTGAAATAATAAAATTTTTAAATATTTAAGTGTTAGTGATGGGTCCCAATATTGTGTACCCAATGATGAGTGGCGAGGTACCCCTACACTCAACCATACGAATACGAGCGTTACACGTGCGATCCGATGGAACTCTGCAAACTAAGTGCCTACACGCCTTATGGAACACCTAAGGTTAATCAATCGTTGTCCTCCCAAGCTTACTTGTATTTGTCACGATTGTATGGTTAAGTAAGCTTGAGGCATGTGATTTTTATATCTTTTATGTTTTTATCGCCTATGATAAGAGGGAAAACGGTGAAGAGACTAAGTAACTAACTTTAACTAACTAAGCCTTAATCATCCTAGCATCAGTATCCCTTCCCACTTGTCGTTTCACACCCTAAACCAATGCAACGCTGCTGGGATTACCAAACGCTATTCGTTACTGGGATTACCAAGTGTAATGCACATGCTCGAAGCGGTCGTACTGAATGCACTTAACTATGAGAGTTGAGGGTTGAGAGAGATTAAGTCCTTAAGAAAGCATTTAAACAATTAACAATAATTAAAGTCCTATTTAGCTTAGTCCATGCACTGCAAGGTTTATCCAAAAGTTCGTCTTTATTGCCGTACACAATTGTGTGCTCAGGTACAGAATTGCTCGAATAAAGATCCATTCACTTTGGGACTCCTACTGTGGGCACATGGAAATTATTTTAACTTTGGAATAGAAAAATGGCAAGAGTTTGGCTAAGGTCTAGATCTAGATGGAGAAACAAGTGAGAGCCGCCTCTCATTTATAGAATTGATGACGCGCTGCAATATCACGTACACGATATCGCAGCCTATGCGATATCACGTCCCATCATACCCCCATGACTGAATAAAAATTTGTCCTCGAGTTCCTTACAAAATCTTGGGAAGATATGAGATTATTGACTTGAATGGAACTAATGGTGAATGGAATAACATGTGAACAGATCATCATTACAGAACATGAAAAAACTGGTGTTCACGACAATAGAGTGAACACTTTATACATTTGACATTAGGCCTTATTTGGTAGTTGAGAGAGAAGAGAGAAGAGAGAAGAAGTCTGCTGCTGCTACTGCTAAGATTGCGCCTTTCGTTGTCCATCCATAAGTGCACCATCGATCTTGCTCCTTGCATAACTACTTCAGCACCGATCCATTCCAAGTGTTCCCTCCAGGTCCAGTCTATTGTTGTATGATTTCCATCTGCACATACAACACAGTCTTATATTAGCAAGGGTAAATGAATCACAATGCAGTTGATACCTTGCTTCGATGAAAGGTCCATTGGCTGAGTTGTGATATGGCTAATTGCGAATTCTTGAGATATAATATTGGTGACTATCGAAGGTGCAGGGGCTAGGAGAAAATCGAAAAAATTGGACCAGGACCCCCATGACTAATCGTGAACCTCCAGTAGCGAGAGAATGGAAAAAGATAAGGAATAAGAAGGATGAAGAAAAAGAGATAATTGTAACGTCGATGAAATGGATGTCAAGATGGAAATGAACAAAATAGAGTTGATTGCAAAAATGTTAAGGGAAAGAATTTAATTGGTGCACCAAATAGGAATGCCAGTGGGTCCTCCCAAAAGCAGGCTCATGCCTTTAGTGCCCTGACAACCCCACATTCAAAGAGTCCGTAGGCTCTGGGAATGTCATGTAGAACAAGAATTAAAGTCTTAACCACAAGAATTTGCCTAAAAGAAAACAATGCGTCAACCAAAATATACACTAATGATACAACCAACAATGAGGTGATAAATGGGAAAAAGAAGGATGGAGAGAAGAGAATGGAATGGAATCTCAAGAACAAGGTAGTGTACAGCCCCTTGTGTATTTAATGATTAATGTAACTTAGTAGATCCCATTCCGAGTCTGGCCTCAAACAAACCACATCCAGTGACTTCGCATTAATGCATTCGGCCAATGCATCCACTTGAAGTAATAAGAATGCCTTCACCCAAGAGCCACCACCATTCTGACGAAATGAAGGAGGGGAGAATAGGAAGCGAGAAGGACCTTAGTTAGAGGGAACATGTTTATTTTAGTTCCATAACTAGTGCTTGTAGCCCAAATGATTATTTCGTCTCAGGGGTGTGCTTTGAATTCTCACTGTGTTTTTTTTTTTGCGTGAGAACCACACCATGCAAAGACTTATTATTTTTATTTACTCAGCGTCCTAATAATATGACAATCGTTGGAACGATAAGAAAACTCAAGAAGAAAACATCCAAGAACCCAAGAGAATGGCCAACACAAATGCATCAAGTTCCCTTGAAGCCACACCCTTTTCAATCTTTGAGTCCTTCCTTAGTTTGAGAAATACCCAGTCACCAATTCGTTGATAGTTCTTATTATTTTGAAGAAAGGGATTGTAAAATTCCAAGCCAAGAGAGATCATAGAGATTTATGGATGCATGGATGATGTGGACTCATTGCTTGCTATATCAAAAGAACCATACCTTAGTATCAACATCGTAACTTAAAGGTAAAAACCAAACATTAGCAACCAATAGAAAATAGTTCATACCATCATTAAGAGAACTTATTGGGTGAAAAACTGAACAAAATGAATAAGACACACTCATACACACACAAATAAAAGAAAAAGTATAAACGATGTTGTAAAAAAAAAACAAGAAAAGTTAAAGAAATTTGTAAAACAAAAATGTGCAAAACAAAAACTTAAAAAGAACTGAGGGCCTCAATTGATTAGCACAGGTGGACATCTCCTCCATGACTGAATTGAAAGGGAGAGATTTGAAATAATGAGCAAGGTCGTCTGCTATCAGAGGTGTAATTTGCATTGGCTGTTCTTAGTTCATGGAAGGGCTTTGTTTGTTGCACATTGACCAGTAATCTCTTATCAGGGCTTTCAGCCTTGTATATTGTCATGGCTCCTGAGGGGAAGGTTGTATGAATAATGTAAGGTCCTTCCCACAATGTTTGAAATTTTGTGCATTGTGGTACATGCATGGGGTTCCAATAAAGGACCTTATCCCTTGGTTAGTTCTTAACCTTTCGAATTCTTAAGTCATGACGTTGCTTGTTATGTGCCTTGTGTAACTCGTTTGATGACAGGGCAACCAATCGATTCTCGTCTAGTACATTTAAAGTTGCCAATCTTTGTTTTTGTGCTAAATCAAGGTCAAGGTGGAGGTCACATGCCATGGACAGTGTACGGAGCTCGGTTTGAATTGGAAGCTTTAGAATTTTTCCGTACACTAACTCATAGGGAGAGTAGCCTATAGGGAGTTTCCAAGTGGAGCGGTATGCCTAGAGAGCATCATTCAGTTTAGTGCTCCAATCTCGCCTATATTTGCTAATTGTCCTTGTTAATATTTTATTAATCTCCTGATTAGTGACCTCGGCTTGGCCATTAGCTTGGGGGTGATAAGGTGTAGTCAATTTATGTTCAACCCCTACGCGTTGCATCAATTTTCGAAGGGTTGCACCCGTGAAATGCATTCCGTTATTCGAGATAAGTGCATGTAGCACACCAAACCTGTTTACGACTTGTTGTTATACAAATCATGCAGCTGTAGACGATGTGTAGTCTGTTACAGCAGTTGCTTCGGCCCTTTTTGTTAGATAGTCAACAACAACAATGATATAAGCTTTTCCATTGGACATTGGTGTAATGGGCCCCATAAAGTTTATTCCCCAAATGTCAAAGGGTTCCAAAGGTTGAATCCATTGTTGTGGATCCTCCATTTTGGCAGTTATTCCACCATCACGTTGACAACGCTCATAGGATTAGACAAAATGGTGGGCATCCCAAAACAATGTTGGCCAGTAATATCCTGCAAGCAGGATTTTGATGGCCATTCATCTCCCTGCATAATGACCCCCACAAGGGCCCTCATGAGCGTCCTGGCGAAGTCTTAGTTGGTCCACATCGGGTACATACCATCGAATCAAGCTATCAGGATAGACTTTGTAAAGTTGTCCTCTGATCTCCATGAAGTACTTGGTTTTGTGAAGAAACTGTTGCTTCTTCCTAAAGTCCAACCCCTGTGGTGTTTGTAGGAAAGGAGATAGGTGAGAATGCTACTATACCAATTTGTGCCCATGGGTTGGTTATTCACTACACCAACAAAGAGGGTTTCATCAGGAAAATGATTAGATATGGCATATTCGTCCTCTTTGCTGTCCCAGTGCAATCGAGATCTGCAACTATGTTCTTGGTGCCCTTTCGATCTACTATCGTTAGGTCAAACTCCTAAAGGATTACCAGCCAACGTATAATACGAGGGCTAACCGTTGGCTTGTTCATGAGGAACCTAATTGCACTATGATTCGTATGAATGTACACTTTGTAGCCTAACACATAGTGCCTAAATTTGTCCAGTGCAAACACTATAGCCATTAATTCCTTTTCTGTAGTTGTGTAGTTGAGTTGTGCACTGGCGATACTCTTACTCGCACAGTGGATGTAATAAGGGAGTTTTTGTTCATCTAACTATGTCAGTACGGCTCCTAAGGCATAATTAGATGCATTAGTCATTATATGGAATGGTCTGGACTAGTCAAGGGCTTGTAGAATGGGAGTTTCCACAAGCCTTTATTTTAGGGTTTGGAATGCTCGTTCACATTCCTTGGTCCATTCGAATGGTGCATCCTTCTTCCTTAATTCTACCAATGGTTTGGCAATCTTGGAGAAGTTCTCAATGAATCTCCTATAGTATCCAATCTGTCTAAGGAATGATCGAATGTCTTTGATAGTTTCTGGTTGTCGGGTGATTCCTTGGATGACTTTAACCTTTTCCGGGTCTACCTCTATTATTGACTGTGAAATCTTATGCCCCAGTACTATGCCCTCTTGAACCATCAAATGGCTTTTCTACCATTTGAGCTTCAGGTTGGTTTCTACACATTATTTTAGCACTTGCTCTAATCGGTCCAGGGCTTGATCAAAGCTTGTCCCATAAGTGGAGAAGTCATCCATAAAGACTTCCACTCCGTTTCCTATTTGCTGCTGAAATATGCTCAGAACTAAACGTTGAAACATGGCAGGAGCATTGCACAAGCCAAAAGGAATTTGTTTATATGCAAACATTCCCCAAGAACTAGTGAACGTTGTTTTGGCTTGATCTTCTGGTGCTATTCGTATTTGATTATATCCACTATACCCATCTAGAAAACTATAATAGTGATGCCCCGCTATAGTGTCCAAGACTTGGTCAACGAATGGCAACGGGAAATGATCCTTGAATGTTGCCATGTTTAGCAGCCTAAAGTCTATACACACCCTCCATTTTCCTCCCTTCTTAGGCATGATTACTAGAGGACTAACCCATTCACTATCAGCAATGGGATATATGAACCCAGCCTTGAGGAGCTATTCTATCTCTTCTTTTACTATTTTTTTTAATTTCGAGTTCAATCATCTCTATGGTTGTTTTCGAGGTTTCATGGAGGAGTCCATGTAAATCCTATGCTGGCATATCCTAGGATCAATTCCAGTTAACTCGGGATATGACCAGGCGAAGGCCTTTAACCATTTATTTATCACATTCAGTAGTCTTTCTTTTTGGTTGGGAACAAGTTTTGTGTTGATAATTACTAGTTTTCCATTTTCAAGAGTCATATACTCCAGACCGATGGGCAATGGTTTCAGATCGAGGGGCTCTTATTTAAATCTCTCAAGAATTTCCAACTTCCCCCAATTAATGTTTTCAAGGCTAAGGTTGGGAAGTTGGCAACAAACTTGCTCAAGTGTGTCTGTGCTTCTAATGTAAGCACTAGTTATTCCCTCAGTTAATTCCATGCATGTTATTGAGTCACTCTCTTGATTAGCCATCAGCCACAGGGTGTCCTCTTGTCGTGTGGCTGCTGCATACAAGCACCTTTGTATATTAACTTCTTGTGCATACCGATCACATGTAGGTAATGTTAAACTTCGCCTAACCCATGATTTTTGCACGCAATGGCACCCTGTGTCACTATATACGATGCATGGAATTTTCTTCTTCTTGATCTTTCCAAAAGCGTTCTTCTTGAATATTTCCAGGGAAAGATCACAAATCCCTAGACGTGCATCTATAGTGCTTAGCCATGCTCTTTCCATTATTATTGGAAAGTCCCCCTTACCATTGTTTACTTGGATCACTAGGAAATCAGCTGGATATGACCAACCACTCATAGTGGTAACGATGTCTTCCACCAGTCCCAAAGGGACAATGATGGACTGGTCAGCCAACTCTAGTTGAATATTACTCTTCCTTAGTGGCGGCAGGTTCTAGGCCTTGTACATCTTCTATGATATTAAGTTGACTCCAGAACCTGAGTCCAGAAGAGCCTTACATGGTTCATTCCCAGCGACTTGGAGGTAGATTAGAGGACTTCTAGGATTAGAGAATTTCCTGGGAAGGTGGCCCACTTTGATCCAGTCAGTGACAGTATGTGTTAACATAACCGTATGCGTTGAGCTCTGTTGTTGGTTTGAAGGGGATCTTGAAACTTTATTTGGTACGGAGGTGTGTAGATGTTCAACCACTTGTGATGGTGAGGGCTTAGTTAGACTGTTGGTTCTGAAGAAAGGTCTTTTCGGCATAAGATTGTTAGAACCAACTACGGTCTAAAGATTTGAAGCCCTTGTGACATTGGGTTGTTGCAGTTGAGTGGGGAATACCCCTTGCATTGTTGGAGCAATTGATAGTGGAGCTAACGGTGTAGGAGTGGCGGCCAGATTCGGGGGATGGTATGCATGTGGTGTGTCTCTCCCAGGAGAAGGAGTCTTATAGTACTCCTAGGCTTGGTAGTGACGTTGTGGGGTCATGTGACTAATAAAGTCACTTGGAGGAACTGGTTGTTGCATGTAATAGCCATATGGATTTGGTTGCCGGTAAGGGTATTGTTGCCTAGGCAGTGGCATCCCCCATGATTGTGGGTATTGCCACTGCTGGTGTTGCTTGATAGGTTGTGGCGGAGTTCCACTTGGATCTGCCTTGGGTTACCTTGGAGATAAGGTAACCTTCGGGATGCTTGCCGTTTGTTAAGTCTTGGGTTGAGTGCATACACCCTGGACTCTTGCAGATGTGAGATTATTGGGCAACATCCCTTAGGATGGTCATACTAGCATATTCCACATCCATCATCATCATCCATATTGGAATCCACAACCTCATCTGTGATAGTCATTTTTCCCTTACCCTTGCTACATGCATGGTTTGAATCTCTCTGCTTTTTCTTATCATGGTCACTACTTCGTTCCTCAGAATCCTCTACGATTTTTAAAATGGTTTCGAATCTACTATCTAAGGAGTCCCACATTTGATCTACCTTAGCCGACACTTCGGTTGTTAACTTTTGAAGCGGCAATTTTTTTCTATTCACCAACTCTTCGAGTGGTGACTCATGCTCTTCCTCATAGAATCTTACTCCCTTCTTTTAGATGGAAGGATCGTGGTTATATTCTTTCACCTTTCTCTTTTCTGTAGCTCTCCTTCTTCCTTAGCTACTTGCTCTAACAATCTATGAACTTCATGGGACCTAAGTTCAGATAATGTCCCTTGGGCATATGTTCCAAGGGTTCTCCTAGTTTCGTGTCTTAGCCCATCTACGAGGTGGCGTAGTTGATCCCATTGTGCATAACCATGGCCCGAGCAACGATGTAGCAATGCATAATATCAGCCCATGGCAGCATCCAAGGGTTTGTGATTACCCTGCTTTCATCCTTAGATTTGCTTGCGCAAGTTGGACACTCTAGAGTACGTTTGGTATTTATCGTTAAACAGTTCTAACATCGTACTCCACCGTCTAATGGATTCCGGTTCTAAGGACCGGTACCAACTTTTTGCTTCTTTTATGAGTGTCCTTGGAAACAACTTTAACTTTTGCCACTTGTTTTCAATATATAGCAAGGTATAGGCATTGTGGAATGCCTGTAAGTGATCCTGCGGATCAGCATTGTATCCCCCCTTGAATTATGGGATATTAATCATGTCTAGTCTCTTGATTCGGCTATCTTTCTGGTGCCTTAGAGGTATTCTCACAACCTTCGTAATGTCTAACATGCTTTGGGTTGCAAGTAGGGGTTCATCATAATCATCTCTCTCATGATGTCTATGATGCCTACGTGGTTCCCTACTTTTCCTTCTTTCATGCCGTGATTCCCTAGAATGCCCTCGTCCTCACTCTCGACTCTCTTATCGAGGTCTCTCATTTTGGTTATCCTTACCCTTATCCTCATGGTTGTACTCTTTGTGATTGCATCCAGATGTGGAAGGAGAGGGTGAATGGTGTGATGAAGGGGGAGAAGAAGGGGAACCATCGCCATGACGTTGTTTCTTACCTTCTCTTTGGTGGCTATGGCCTCGATCGTACTTACCAATCGTAGATCCTAGGTACACCACTGGGTTACCAAGCGTAGATCCTAGGTACACCACTGGGTTACCAAGTAGTCACACTTAAATGCTCGTAATCAAGTCGTACTCATTCTGCGTTGCTAGGAGATAAGGGTGAGAGAGACTAATTAGGAAAGCCATAAATAATAATTAAATAAATAAATAAACAAAGTGAATGCTGCAATGATGAAGTAATCTTGATCTTTATTGCTGGTCATGTGCGTGTCCAAGTACATCACACTCAAATAAAGGATGCCGTACAATTACATTCACCACACTGCGGGCAAACACTGGAAAAATAATCTATCTCTGGAGGGATCAAACTACCAGAGTTTCGCTACAATCTAACTCTAATCATGAAACAAGGGAGAGTCGCCTCTTATTTATAGACATTGCGGTGGACTGCGATATCGCGTACGTGATATCATGGCTGATGCGATATCGCATATGTGATATTGCAGCCTATGCGATATCGCTTCCCATCATACCCCCAAGATTGAATGAAAACTCGTCCTCGAGTTACAATGATTACACAGTGGATTGGTATGGGATTATTAGATGGAGAAATGGAATGATGCTGTAGTGTGGGAAGAAAACAAAATAAAGACACAACACACAGAATCTGCTACAACTACAAAAATTTAGAACTCATGTAGTTCTTGGTGGCGGTGGCTCCTCCATTGGTGCCTTCCCTTTGTCTTGTGCTCCAGGTTTTGAGGGCTGATGATGTTGAAGTATGGCCTGGAGCTTCTCCTCTTCGGTCTGAGGGTCTTGTGTCATCCATGCTAATGTTCCAATGTTTGACAGAGTCGACACCTCCCACGAATAGGGTAGTTGCGGGAACATCTGGTTGGCCTTGACATACCAAGCTGCGAATACCCGTCATTCCTCCTCATAAACTCTAGCTTAGTTCTTGTATTCGTGAACGTTTGTTAGTTGTCGAGCCAAGTCAGTTGCGACATCTTTCTATCCCTAGTAGCTGGCTTTTACCACCTCAAGTTCAAAATTTGCAACATCTAGTTTTTCCAATAGCTTCTTGCGTTCTGTAAATTCCACTTCATATTTGATGTGGGTGGAAGCTACCTGCTGCTCAAGCTTTGACCTCGGGTGCCCTGCTGTTAACATGGCAAGGTTGGCATATTTGAGATTTTTCAATTCCATGTACTTTGTTAAGTCCTGAATCTGTAGGTCCTGGTTCTTAACTTCTGCTTGGTGGGCAAAGGCATATGTGTCCAATATGGCTCGCCAATCAGTGTGTTGAGCACTGATAGTGTTGATTTGGGCCTTGGCCATATGGATCTCCTTTTCAAGGATCTATTTATACATCCCCACTTGATCGCGGAAGTGCTTCTTTAGCTTCTCATATCATTTAGCCTCGTTCTGCCACGCCTTGATCTCAATTGCTGACTTTTGACGAATGGCGTGTACCTCCTCCATTGAGAGGGTTCGATTTTCTCTGGCTAAATGGCTTACATCTCAGTTGACTCAGATGAATTATTCTTATAATTGATGAAAGTGTTCATCGAGAACATTCTTTTGCTTTTCTATAGTAGTTAATCGAAGGTTGTTAGTCGCAAGCTGTTTATTTTCTTCTTGCAAGGCTTTGAGTGCCTTAAGATGGGCATGATTTGTGCCTGTGCTGCGGAGGCATCCCAAATAGCCTTCTCCTTTTCATCCACCACCTTCATATTCTCTGTGATTAATTTTGTTAGCTTCTTGGTTCTAAATTTTTCTAGTTGGTCTGCAGGAAAAAATTGCAAAGGGTCCCGCTGTGCTGCTCGTAAGGCCACGAGCTGCTCTTGTAGTTTCTGCACTTCAGCTTCAACATGCTCTGCCCTTACTTCTGTTAAGACCAGCTTCCCCTTTGTGGAAATGAGGTCTGACTGAATTGCTGTTACATCCTGAGGAATGTCAAATAGGGATGTCATTATTTGTCCTATTTGAAGCAATCTATCAAGCGCATCCTCATGTTCGGCAGGAGTCATTGAGGTTCTGGCCAAAGTTTGAGCATCCTGTGCTCCTGAGAGATTTGCCGGTGGCACAATAAGTACATTGAAAGATTCTTTGATGTGGTCTGCGATCACTTCTGCAACTTCTGCGGCATTCTGGTGTTGCATGACCACCACAATGGCCCCTTCACTAGTCTCTAATTTCACTTGGAAAGATGTCGTGTTTCCTGAGATCTGTTGTGACCATCTACGTTACCCTCCTCCTGTGTGAATGGATACTTCCCCCCTTGTGCGATCCAATGGAACAGTAGGCTGAATGACATCATTGATGATGCGGAAGAGGTTTGCGTCATCATGACTTCCCCAACTGACTGTCTCAGCAATGGCCCTAAGATGGCTCATTGATGGTCTATAGTCTTGTAGTGGTGGCGGCTGATCTTGGCCTGTGCTAGGTCTTGCTTCTCGTTGTTGACTAGGACCCATGGCTGGATGTTGATTGGGTCTAGCCATATGTTCTTCTTCTTGTTCTGGTCCCAGCTCTTTGCTAGTGCTTTTTTGTGGTGCTAGCGCCTTTAGTAATTCAACATATGAAGCAGTTTGGGCTTTTCGGAGGACATCATTGGTGTACCCCTGAATACCAGCACGTCCGCAAAGCTTTCTGATAAGACAGGGGAAAGGCAGCATCATCTTCCCTATCTTTCGCTCCTCGAACCTCCTCAGGATCTCCGTCAAATATAGATGGGGTAGGTTAGCGTTAACCTTTCCCATCAACATTGCACATCCTCTAGCCACATACGTCGATATTCTTTTTAGGCCCTTTGTGGGGAAGAGGTGATATGTTCCGATTTTGAAGTAAACCCTCTCTTCCATTGTCAATTTACCAAATGCTTTATCTCTACCATAGGCCTTCTCCAACCAATCCTTTCGCACATCAGGGTCTGAATGGGTAGATAACCGAGCAATCTGGGGCCCTGTATTCAGAAGGTTTAGCACTTCCGAAATTGCGTATGCAAAGAAGTCAACTGTCACACCACAAATATTAATAGTGGTGACTTGCTTTCTATTGTGCCAAAATTGGTACATCTCTCCTAGGTACGAGGCACTGCTTTCAGAGAGGATAGGCCATAAGGGAGACTCTTTGAGGTGATCCCTAATGGCCTCAGGAGCAAACTCTGCAAATGATTCAAAATTTAACTCCACAATCACTGCAACGAATGTGGACTTCTCATGGATAGCCTGAACATAATCTTGGGACAACGTGAGTTGTTGTCTTGGTTCAGGCGCTACAATAGCTCCTCCTTATGCCTACCAGGACCGTCTGGTAGGAGGTTCATCTTGATGAATGCTGAATGATTGCTCCTCTTGTTCTGCATGTTATCTGACAGGTCTTTATCTTCCATCTCTCTGAGCTCGTTTGCTTCCACCTTGGGTAGGACCTTTCTGCTATCCACGTTTCAAGGCCATCTACAATCACACGGGCCAAGCATTAGGAAGGTTGTTTTTAAAGTTAAGTTATACCTTACTGCTTACCTTAATTAATGATCTTATGTTATCATGTGTGATAGTGCCCAAAATTTTATAATAATGAGTCCTGTGACTTAGGTGGTTTCCATTTTAGTTTCCCGGTATGCCTAGGGATTAAATGATTTTTAGGCACAATTATACTAAGTGTTATAGTTAATTACCCTAGCTGATGTCCTTTGGGCAATGGTAAATTTCAAAAAAGTTAGGCACTTTTCAGCAAATGTCCCTCCCCCACGACTAAACTAAACACTTCGGGTCCAAGCAGGTTCAAACGGAATAAAAATTAGAGTACCAGCAAGTGAGGTATAGTGAGAATAGCAAGGGTCACTCAATTGCAAGTCGCAAAGAAAAATTTCAAAAACTTCCCCCGTGTGAATGAAAAAATGACACCAAGTGTTGCAGGGGGTGACCTAGTTATAGGCGGTAGGGACACGATATCTCGTCCCTAGTGATGTGAGGCACAACAAAAAGATCGAATTTTGAAGGGATTTTCTTGAAATAAATGTTGTAAATTGAGGACATTGGCTATTATCAAGGGTTCTAGGGTAATTCAATTAATTCAAAAGGCACAATTAATAATAATGATGTGGATTTTATGAATAAAACCTTTGGTGGTAAGAAAAAGGATATGTAATGGTACATTGGAACGTTGAAATTGAGAGGGATAATAATAGGGAAAGAAAATCAATTGAAAAATAATGCTGAGGGTAAGAAATGGTGTGTGTGAGCTATGTCATAAGTGAATTTACAAAAGATTACATAAGTGGGTCCTCCCCAAAGCAGGTTCCAACCTACATTTCCCTTGTGTAACCACACTTAAAGTGTCCGTGGGCACTAGAAGGGTTAAATGTAATCCACACTAACTCCACAAAACACACACCTGTAAATATCATTGGAATGAGATGAAAATTCTATGCTACATGGGACACGAGCTACAATTACATGAACAGTGAGATGAGATGAACTATAGAAAGGGATCGTAGAGATTGGGACATGAGGTAATTGACCCAGGGCACAGTGAATCCTACGTGTAAAGCATGATTAATATTTCATTAACCCGTCGTTCCCAAATCAGGACCAAGTCCATTCCTCTAATCAGTGACACCGCATTGTTTCATCCCATGATGAGCAACTATGAGAGTACCATAACAACAAGGCGTACGATCACTTGGCGTTTTGTTCAAGGGAGGAGTAACTTTTGTTTTGTGGCACTTTGTTTTTCTATTTTTTTTCTCTTTTTTTTAATACTAAATTTAGAGAAGCCGCAAACCTTTAGGCATGGGTGCATGTCTTTCCAGTGGGACCCCCTAGAACAATGTTTGATTTTCGAGTGCCCTTTTGATTACTCTTACTCCCATGTTTCGTTAGATCTACAAGGATCTTAGTACAGCCACGTTGCATGATAACTCCCACAAAGGTCACCAAAGAGAATCCACAAGTCCCCTTGATGTCACACCCTAATCATTCCCTCTTGGTCCATCCTTCTTCATTCTGGGTACAATGAACACAAAATTAATTTTAAGTTTTAAGATTGTTAAGAATATCATTGTACCCTCGAACAGAACCTCTTATTTGTAGAGTGGATGAGTGGGTGCAATGGGCTCACTATTAATAACATAGAACACACCTCAACCAACAATCCACATGAGTGTTTTATTCATAGATGAGATTACTTACAAAAACATAAAAAGTTAAAAAGACAAAAAGATAAAACAAGAAATTGAAAACTTGAAAAAATTGCAAAACAAAAAGTTGTAAAATCAAAGAAAATGAAAAATATTTATTAACCCTGCTTGTTATTTAGAATGGGGGTATCCCCCATAACTAGACAGTTGAGCATGGCAAGGATTAATAAATGAAGAATGAGGATCCTTGCATGTTGGAAATATTGGGGCTCGGTCATACTTATTTCCCCTTTGATTATAATAAGCATAGTGGGGCAATTTGTACGATGTAGTTCCCAGATAATGAGTTGACCCACTATGATGTTTGTGACCGTTAAATGGTATGCAAGGATTGGGTTTTCACTCTCCATGTCTGTGTTCATTGGGTTGTATGATTGTTGGAGTGTGAGTTGGTGGCCCTGATGAAGTTACATGAGGTGTTGGGTTCAAAGGTAAGGGTGCACCACAGTGTGGAACTTGTGCTGGGTTGGAAGATGTAGTGGCCTCGGAATTGTGTTTTCCCTTCTTACGGCCATGTTTAAAGAAAGGATGCTTTTGATGTTGAGGAGGCTTTTCATTGCTGTTAGTAGCAGTAGCACAAGTATTGTTCAAAGGTTGTTGCTATGGTGCAGGTACCTTAGGAATAGTTGGTGGCACTGTGGAAGGAGGGAAAGGATGAAAATGTCGAAAGTTACGAGGAGTATAAAGTGCACAAGGTGGTGGTCATGTTGGAGGCATGGGTTGATAGTATTGAGGAGAATGGTATTGTAATGAGATAAAGTATGTTGGCTCAGTTGGAGAAACAAGATGTTGAACAAGATAAGTGATGAGACGCGATATCGCGTACGCGATATTGCGACCGTCGCGATATCGTGTCGTCCCTGCGATATCGCCTACACGATATCGCGGTCCGCTGCCAGATCTATAAATAAGAGGTGGCACTCCCCTCATTTGTCATCCTAGGCTAGAAGTAGCGAAGCTCTGGCAGTTTAATCACTCCAGAG
>MNCI01003080.1:75580-86745 GCA_015680685.1 Gnetum montanum
CGTAGGTTTGATATTTTTCGTTAAAGACTTCTACCATTGTTGACCAACGTTGTATTGAATCTGGTTTTAACGAGCTATACCATACTTTTGCTTGGTCAATGAATGTCATGGGAAAGAGCTTAAGTTTTTTCCATCCATTATCAATGTTATTCCATGTGCAGGCATCATAGAAGGCTTGTAAATGTTGATGCAGATCTAAGTCATAGCCTCTTGAAAATTTAGGCAAGTTGTTTAAATCGAGCCTAGATAGATGGCTCTCTTTACGATGCCTACGAGAGATTCGAACAGCCTATTTTATTTGCGTTAAGCTTGTAGTGGCCAGTAGGGGTTCATCGTCATCTTGTAGGTTATGATTTCATGTGTTGGGATGACGTTTCTTTCGTTCATGTTTATAAGAAACCCCCACTTTACGTGGCATACTCCAATCTTCATCGTCATATAGTTCGTTGGTTCTCCAATGAACTTCCTCACTAAGTGTGGCATTATTGTAATCTTGTAGGAGAGGCATTGTTGTAAAGTTGTGTGTGAATTTGGATGTCACTTTTTATAATTTATTTTTCTAAAAGATATATCGTTAAGTCCTTTACAACGACCTTGTATGATATAACTAATCTAGATAACTAGCACCATCCCTGGCAATGGCGCCAATGATGAGTGGCGAGGTATCTCTACACTCAACCATACGAATATGAGCGTTCTCACGTGTGATCTGGTCGAACTTCGCAGATGGACTAGTTGTGGCACCTAGACAGTTATCCTTAGGTTGTAGTTCGCTGTCTTCCCACCTGGACTAGTATTATATTTGTCACGTATGGTTTAGTCCAGAGTGAGATGTATGATGGGTTTCTACTCTAATGCTACTCCTGAGGGCAATGAAAAGTAATATTATCTAAGCTAGGAGGAAAGGGTAAGAGAATCTAATCTAGCCTAAGTGCGATGAGCATCTGTTCCTTGATTATCTGTACACATTTTGGACTTCGTGCACGAATACCACTAGGATTACCAAGCGCAGATCCTAGGTACACCACTGGGTTACCAAGTAGTCACACTAAAATGCTCGTAATCAAGTTGTACTCATTCCACATTGCTAGGAGATAAGGGTGAGAGAGACTAATTAGGAAATCAGTAAATAAAAATTAAATAAATAAATAAACAAAGTGAATGTTGCGATGATGAAGTAATCTTGATCTTTATTGCCGGTCATGTGCATGTCCAAGTACATCACACTCGAATAAAGGATGTCGTACAATTACATTCACCACACTGCGGGCAGACATTGGAAAAATAATCTATCTCTGGAGGGATCAAACTGCTAGAGTTTCACTACAATCTAACTCTAATCATGAAACAAGGGGGAGCCACCTCTTATTTATAGACATTGTGGCAGACTGCGATATCGCATACACGATATCGCGGGGGATGTGATATCGTGGCTAATGCGATATCGCATACGTGATATCGCGGCCTATGAGATATCGCATCCCATCATTGATGATACACCTAAAAGTAGAACATAAACTAATACCATCCTATTATCCCCAAGCAAATGGTTAAGCCTAAGTAACGAATAAGAACTTAACATAAATGCTTATTAGGAGGACCATTAGTAGATATAGGAGAGTTTGGAGTACAAACTCAAGGATGCCTTATGGGCCTCTCGCTCCACTTGAAAACTTTATATAGGTTAGTCTCCTGATGAGCTGGTATATGAAAAGCTATCAAAACTTTCTATCCAAGCAAAGTTTCATACAAGCTAATTTTGATCAACATGTTATAGGTTAAACCATTCAAGGATTTCTAAATAGCAAAAAACTCTAACAACACCTCAATCAATGATCAAGCCCACTCTATTTTCTGTATCTTCATCTTATAACTTAGTTATGGGAAAGATACCCATTCAATTTGATATCCTATGAAGACCTATTTTTCACCTTTTTGTTTTACAATTTCTTTTTATTTTCTTAGTTCTTCATATGTTTTCTATTTATTGTGATTTTTTATTTTTATTTCAAATCCTTTACTTGATTTTCTGTATTACTTTAATAAGAATTATCATTTATGTACAGGTCAACTTTGTGTTTGGATTATGTCCTATGCTATTAAGATGATTGGGTAAGTAATTATATAAAGTATTGAGACCACATCATTTATCCTTTAATTCTATAAATAAGATATCTTCATCATCGAAGTAGTATAGTTCTTCTCACATCAAAACTAAAATTAACTCATGATCTTTATGCCTTGAGGAAAGGGAGAAGGAATAAGAGAAAATGAAAAAGAGTATGAATTCATGGGGACTTGCTAATTCTTTGCACTTTCTCTATGGATCTTACTACTCCATATGGTTTTTATTACTCATTTTTTAGTTTTAATGGAAGCATGTTTTGAAATATGTGTTACATTACCATGTCACTATAAAGACATGTTACCCATGCCTAAAGGTAGTCTACTTTCAAGAATCCCAAAGTTCTATTGAACTATTCTCATTATGTAACTAGAAAGATATGTTACACATGTTTGAAGGTATCTCTCTAACCAATGGCCAAGTTTCCTCAAATCTTAATGTTTAAGTAATTAGTTAATTAACACTTCTTTCTTTTCTTTTATTATTGACTATTGATGTCTTCATGTAGTTTTGGTGGTCCCATGGTTGTAAGTTTAGGATGATGCAATGTCATGTCATTAGTAAAAATATGAACTTAGTCTAAAACTTAGATGGATCGGTAAGATGATCATTTTAACCTTATTTGACATAAGGACCTATTGTGGACATGGTAAAGCATCTCACGTCCCTATTTTTGTAGTTCCTTCTTATTCTATTATTTACCTTACTACTGCATGTAACTTATTGCCTTATGATTTTGTTAAGTATAGTGTAAAATTTTAAAGATAGTAGTTATGTGGGTGTGACATATAGACTTGATCAACATTTAACCTTCAATGTGCATAAGGACACATTGAGAGGTGATCATATAAGGGCACAAAGAACTAAACCCTACTTTGGAGAGGACCTACTTATATAACTTTTGAACATCTAGTCTATACACCATCTCCACATGTCCAAAACATTAAGTTGCAACTCCAAAATTCAATGCATCATTATTTTCAATTCATCTTCACAAGTCCTATCATGTCATAATCCTCATTCATAAAACCTAACCACATTATCCTCACGACACTATTCTCATGAACTTCCAATTGAGCCTTACCACACCGTCCTTATGTCTAAACCCTTTTAATGACTCTCATTTGGTCCCAAATTATGTTTGAATTCATAAAAATAAGGCTATAAATCATAGAAATTTTTTTAACTTTCATTGCATCAACACAATATATAATCTCTATATATATGCACAAGAACTTAGCCAATTTTTTCCATTTGGACTTAAATAATAAAGGAGCTTTTGTTGTTTCAAGAATGTAGAGCATTCTAAGCATAATATTCTATGAACCATGACCTTAATTTCATTAGTTCAAAAATCCATGTGCTCATCAACTCATGTTCTTTATCATGGGAAAAAAATCTATAATTTTCAACACTTCCAAAACCCTAGTTTTTCAAAAGTTTAATGTAGCAATATAAAAATGATTAAAATATTAATAAATTAATATTCTAATAACTACCTTAAGACCTCAAAATGATAGCTTTTAGTTACCTAGAAGTGATAATTCTATATTTTTTTACAAAATAAGACAACTAAAGAATGATCAAGTTGCTAATGTTTACACATAAAAGCTATTGAAGGCTAATCATTAATCATTCATGTGATTGCAGATGGCTTCGAAATGAGATCACAAGTAGGAGAACCTTCATAGTAAAAGGAAGTCACTAAAGAGATGAGCAAGAATAGCAACAAGAATAACCACAACTATTAGAGCAAGTAGTTAAGGCCACACATGCAACTAGGCCCCTTCAAAAGGATCCAAAAGAGGAATCTATTCATCAAAGTCTCATCATAGAAACTAGGTAATCTCATTAAGATGAAGTGCCTAGACTAAGGTCAAATCTTGAAGTCACTCTCATAGAGGCTTGCTTAGAGAAGATTCAGACTAAGGAGATATAGTGCTCACTTCTCCAAAAATCAAACTTTGGTCCATTCCTAGATTTCACATCCCAAGAAGTAAAAAATGAATTGGAGGATTTTGCATTTTGGCCAATAATTTTCACTAGTGGGGAATGGTAACTTAGTGAAACATACCTTTTTTGGAATAATTGACAAGGGATGCCATAGTTAAAATCAAGAACATCATCATTTCCTACTTGTTAGAGGCCATTGTAAACATTTTTTAATTGCCTAATATGGAGGAAAACCTTGCAAAGATATCCACTTATTGAAATGTAGAGAGTAAAAAGGACTGGACCAAATGATGTTATGGCATTAACCATAAACAGTACAATTCCCTCACAAAAAAAATTTATTTCAAGATAGCAACATACTATCTCAATTCAATAGTATGGTCTAGCAAGATAACATCCTTTTCTACTATGATGTGTGTGACTCGTAGTTGGAAGTTTCTTGTTAACTTGCCTTTGTTGATCTTCCTAGAAATCAAGAAGTAGTTTAAGATAAATGAGAAAGATAGAAAGACACTCCCCTTACTATGATTAATCAAAAAACTTTATTAAAAAGGATGGATTTGTCACTATACTAATGATGTATTCCAAAGAGTGACAATAGCATCGTGAAAGGAGATGATGAAGAAGCAATCAACAAGGCTTTAGAAATAAGAAGTACAACCGCCACTAACAAAGGACATCATAAGCATAGAAGAATATTTAAGATAGCTAAGAGAGTAGTAACAAATACCTACGAGTAAACCTTTACATTATCATCTAGCCATGAGCCATTTGAACGAGGTCATTAGAATCATGAGCTAGCCATAGGATAATTGACAAATCTATTCTCCACACAAAGGATGTAGGCCACTGTTCATGCTAACATTACGACTTAGGAAGTCTTAATATCCCTACTTATAGAGCAAGCGCCAAAAATTTCTAGCAATGTTGAAACATTTTTCATGATATTGAAAGAAGGAGAGGACACTATAGCAATCATCATGCCATACAAAGAGTACGAGATAGTAGCCAAGATGGTATTATACTACATCAAAGAGGAAGGTCCTTGTAGCATCTATTTCTATCCTTGTAGCATCTATAGCTAACTTTGCTACCATGATAGATCTTCAAGTATTTGGAAAAACTTTGCAATATCACGACCCATGCGATATTGCAGGGAATGATAGCTACACAACATTAGGAGGTGCTAGAAATATTAGTGGGAGCTAGACAATAAATTTTAAAACTTTTTAATATTCTAGAAGATATTTCAACAACCTAGTCTAAATTTTTTTAAATAAGGGTGATGGGAGGCAATATCGCATGGGCCGTGATATCGCATCTTTCCCTGCGATATCGTGTACGCGATATTGCAGCCTACCGCCAATTCTATAAATAAGAGGTGGCTCTCCCTTGTTTCACCATCTAGATCTAGACCTTAGCGAAACTCTTGTAGTTTTTCCATTCCAGAGTTAGAATAATTTCCATGTGCCCGCAGTAGGAGTCCCAAAGTGAACAGATCTTTATTCGAGCAATTTTGTACCTGAGCACACAATTGTGTACGACAATAAAGATGAACTTTTGGATAAACCTTGTAGTATATGGACTAAGCTAAATAGGACCTTAATTATTGTTAATTTTTTAAATGATTTCTTAAGGATTAAATTTCTCTTAGCCCTTAACTCCTAGTTAAGTGCATTCAGTACAACTGCTTCGAGCATGTGCGTTACACTTGGTAATCCCAGTAACAAATAGTGTTTGGTAATCCCAGCAGTGTTGCATTAGTTCAGGGTGTGAAACGGCAAGTGGGAATGGATACTGATGCTAGGATAATTAAGGCTTAGTTAGTTAAAGTTAGTTACTTAGTTTCTTCATCCTTTCCTCTCTTAGCATAGGCGATCAAACATAAAAGATATAAAAATCACATGCCTCAAGCTTACTTAACCATACAGCCATGACAAATACAAGTAAGCTTGGGAGGACAACGATTAATTAACCTTAGGTGTTCCATAAGGCGTGTAGGCACTTAGTCTGCGGAGTTCAATGAGATCGCGTGTGTAACGCTTGTATTCGTATGGTTGAGTATAGGGGTACCTTGTCACTCATCATTGGCACCGTTGCTAGGGACTAAGTTGTTTGTGCGCTAAGTAGAACATAGGAAATCATCCACATCGTTGGGAAGCTTAAACGAACCCTTAGGCTTAATCAAAAGAAAATTTAAACAACGGTTAATAACACACCAACAAGATAACAATGTCTTCTTCTTCTCATAAAAGAACTTCACCACCTAGGGATCACACAAGAGACAGTCGGCAGCACAACATACATAACCAAGAACTGCTAGTTCCTCAAGAGTATTGGGTAGTGTAAACTCATCATGATGAGTATATACCTGATTTTACCTTTATCCTCCATTAGGATGAACAACTGCGTTGGCGAGACATGCAAGGTAACATAGTGTTACCCCCAGATCGTGCAGTCCCTAACATGTTCCTTCATGCTCTTGCACAGATAGACATGATGCAACTATATGCTGAATACGTTGTGATGAGTGGTGAGGTACCCCTACACTCAACCATATGAATATGAGCATTACACACATGATTCGATTGAACTCTGTAGATGGACTAGTTGTGGCACCTAGATAGTTAGCCTTAGGTCGCAGTTCGCTGTCTTCCCACCTGGACTAGTATTAGCTNATTAAGTCGTACTCATTCTGCTTTACTAGGAGATAAGGGTGAGAGATATTAACTAAGAAAGAAATAAATAACAAATAAATAAATAATTAATTAAACTAAGTGAATGTTGCAATGATGAAGTAATCTCAATCTTTATTTCTGGTCATGTGTGTGTCCAAGTACGTGACACTCGAATAAGGATGTTGTACAATTACAATCACCACACTGCGGGCATACACTGAAAAATTATTCTATCTCTGGAAGGGAAAAACTAATAGAGCTTCGCTAAGAGACTAAAACTAGATTGAGAAACAAGGGAGATCCACCTCTTATTTATAGAACTGATGCCCAAAACGCAACTCATCATACCCCCACAACTGAATGAAAACTTGTCCTCAAGTTACAGTTATTACACAGTGGATAGGTATGGGATTATTGAATGGTGAAAATGGGACTATGCTACAGTGTGAAATGAAAAAAAAAATAAAGACACAACACAAATGTTCTACATCTACAAAAACGGGTGGAACTCATGTAGTTCCAGGTGGTGGTGGCTCCTCCATTGGTGTCTTTCCATTTTCTTGTGCTCCAGGTCTTAGAATTTGATGGCGTCGAAGTATGGCTTAGAGTTTCTCCTCTTGTAAGGCCTTGAGTGCCTTGGCATGCGCGTAAGTTTGTGCTTGTGCCATAGAGGCATCCCAGTCAGCCTTCTCTTTTTCTTTTGCCACCCTTTTATTCTCTATCAACAGTTTATTAAGTTGCTTGGTTCTGAAAGTGTGCAACTAGTTCCAAGCAACTTTTGGCCCTATATTCGAAAGGTTTAATACTTCCAAAATGGCTCGAACAAAGAAGTCAATAGTCACAACACAATTGTTAACTGTGGTGCCTTCTTCTTTATTGTGCCAAAATTGGTACATTTTTCCTAAGTACCAGGCACCACTTTCAGAGAGGGTAGGCCATAATGGGGATCCTTTGAGGTGATCCCTAATGACCTCTAGAGAAAATTCTGCGAAAGGTCCAAAGTTTAATTCCATGATCACTACAGTGAATATGGACCTTTCATGGATGGTCTGAACACAATCCTAGGTCAACGTGAGATATCGTCCCTGTTCAAATGCTACAGCAGCTCCTCCTTTCGCCTACCTTGATTGTACAATAGCAAGGTCTTCTTGATGGATGTTAAATGATTGTTCCTCTTGCTCTGCATGTTGTTCAACAAGAACTTGTCCTTCACCTCTCCTAGGTTGTTTGATCACACCTTGAGTAGGAACTTCCTATTGTCTGTGTTTCGGGGCCATCTGTAATCACACGGGACCAATCGTTAGTAAGGTTGTTACCAAAGTTAGGTTATACCTTACTGCTTGCCTTAATAGATTTACTTTATTTCTGTGTGATGTTAATTATTGGAAGAACATGTCCCCGAAAGATTATAATGTTGAGTCCTCTTTGCTTAGGTGGTTTCTAAATTTAATTTTTTGGTATAGCTAAGGGGATGAAATTGTTTTTGATACATTTTATTCTTAATTTTACAACTAATTACCCTTAAAGATGTCCTTCGGGCGTTGATGAATTTCAAAAAATTTATGTGCTATTTGGCGTGTGCCCCTCCCCCACGACTAAGCTGAACACTCCAAGTTCAAGTAGGTTCAGACAGAATGAAAATCGGAGTACCAGCGAGCGAGATATATGTATAAAAGCAAGGGTCTCATAATTGCAAGTCGTAGAGAAAAAAATCGAAAAACTCCCCTACGTGAATAGTGGAAAATGATGGTAAGTGTTGTGGGGAGGTCACGTATATATATTTTCATCAAAGTTAGGGCACTTAGAGAATGTATCGAATTTTTAATATTTCTTTTAAAATTAAACGATGTAAACTAAGGACATCTGGACGATTGTTATAACGTTCCAGGGTAATTCAACTGGTTTTGAAGGCACAAAAATTATGATGGTGTGGAATTTATCAATAAGGACCTCGGATGGTAGAGAAAAAGGCTATGTGATGATTCATAGGAACGTTGAATTAGACGGATAGTAATAAGGGAAAGAATATCATGAACAATACGCTGAGGGTAATAAATGGTGTGTTTGAGCTATGTCATAAGTGAAAATTAGAAAAGATTACACAAGTGGGTCCTCCCCAAAGCAGGTTCCAACCTATAATGCCCTTGTGTAACCACACTTAAAGTGTCCATGGGCACTAGAAGGGTTAAATGTAATTCGCACTAACTCCACAAAACACACACATGTAAATATCATCGGAACAAGGTACGAATTCTATGTTACACACGACATGGGTTATAATTAGATGAATAGTGAGATGAGATGAGCTAGAGAAAGGGATTGTAGAGATTGGGACGTGAGGTAACTAACCCATGGCACAATGAATCCTACGTGCAAAGCATGATTAACATGTCATTAACCCATCGTTCCAAGATCAGGACCAAGTCCATTCCTCTAATCAGTGACATCACATTGTTTCATCTCATGATGAGCAACTATGAGAGTATCATAACAACAAGGCGTACAATCACTTGGCGTTTTGTTCAAGGGAGGAGTGATTTTTTTTTTGTGGCACTTTATTCTTTGTTTTTTTTTTCTCTCTTTTTTTTGAATATTGAATGCAGAGAAGCCGCCAACCTTCAGGCATGGGTGCATGTATTTCCAATGGAACCCCTTAGAACAACATTAGATTTTTGGAGTGCCCTTTTGATTACTCTTACTCCTAGTTTCCATTAGATCTACAAGGATCTTACTATAACCACGTCGCATGATAACTCCCACAGATGTCACTAAAGAGAATCCGCAAGTCCCCTTGATGTCACACCTAATCATTCCCTCTTAGTCCATCCTTCTTCATTCTAGGTACAATGAACACAAAATTAATTTTAAGTTTTAAAAATGTCAAGAATATCAGTGTACCCTCGAACAGAACCTCTTATTTGTAGAATGGATGAGTGGGTGTAATGGGCTCACTATCCAAATAATTGCACACTCGAAACTTAATAACATATAACACACCTCAACCAATGATCCACATGAGTGTTTTATTCGTAGATGAGATTACTTACAAAAGCATAAAAAGACAAAAAGACAAAAGATAAAACAAGAAATTGAAAAATGAAAAAATGGAAAATAAAAAGTTGTAAAATCAAAGAAAATGAAAAATATTTATTAACCCTGCTTGTTATTTAGAATGGGGGATATCCCCCATAACTAAATGGTTGAGCATGGAGAGGATTAATAAATGAAGGATGAGGATCCTTGCATGTTGGAACTATTGGAACTGGTCCATACTTACCCCATCGGAGTTCACACACTTGATTGTAATGGGCATAGTGGGGTAATTTATACGATGTAGTTCCTAGATAATGAGTTGACCCACTATGATATTTGGGACCATTAGATGGTATGTAATGATTGGGTTGTCGCTCTCCATTCTTGTGTTCATTGGGCCGTATTGTTGTTGGAGTGTGAGTTGGTGGCCTTGATGAAGTTACATGAGGCATTGGGTTCGAAGGTAATGGTGCACCACAGTGTGGGACTTGTGTTGATTTGGAGGATGTAGTGGCCTTGAAATTGTGTTGTCCCTTCTTACGGTCATGTTCAAATAAGGGACGCTTTGGATGTCGAGGAGACTTTTCACTGCTGTTGGAAGTAGCAGCACAAGTAGCGTTCATGGGTTGTTGCTGTGGTGCAAACACCTTAAGAATAGTTGGTGGCACTGTAGAAGGAGGAAAAATGAGAATGTTGAAAGTTAGAAGGAGTATAAGGTGCACAAGGGGGTGGTTGTGTTAAAGGTATGGGTTGATAGTATTGAGGAGAATGGTATTGTGGTGAGATAAAGTGCGTTGGCCTAGTTGGAGAAATAAGATGTTGAACTTGATAAGCGTTTGGATTCGAATGATATGAAGGGTGTCTCCAGTTTAGTGGTGGTCTCCCCCACGACTGGGATTGTTGCCACTGTGATCAAACACAGTATCTTTGTATGAACTCTGGATGTAATGTGTTTCCCCAATGCTCATGTAAATGTAACAATATTGGGCATTGGCCCTTGGGGTGATTGTATAGGCATATGTTGCATTCATACGTATGATTGGAAATTGAGCTCTTATTTTCCTTATCCCTTCTTTTTGATTGTCTAATGTTTTTCCCTGCTTCTTGGGTTGTTAAAACTTTATCTCCAATGATGTTGATATATTCTCCACATTTTTGATATGTCCATTCCAACATCTTGTTGATCTTTGCCTCGACCTCTTCTAATGTTTGTTGTGTTGGCAAAGATGATGTTTCCACCTTGAGATTGGTTGATTTCCCCTTTTTATGATCATGGACCTTTGTTAAGTTGAGATTTTGGTCCTGTTGATGTTTTTCAACACTCTCCCATTTGGTCAATTCTCCTTCTTCTTTTGCTACCCGCTTAATAAGCTCTT